>DWCF01003381.1:0-19823 GCA_018230265.1 Delias oraia
GCTGTCTATGGATGAAATTTGACATTGAGACAATGTGTCTATGGTTTTTTGTGACGTCTTTTAAATTAATTAAATAGGATTGAATTACGTTAACGTGAAAAGGCTCAACGCAGGCCTTCATGTTGTGAGCACATTACTGACCTTCAGATGACAATCTTAAGTATTCTGAGAATGTATTGTAATCAAAGTCACGCTTTACCCCGTCGTGTACCATATAAAAGGCTGAAAAAACATAAAAAGGGTCAATGATCGCACCCTCGGGTTTTCAATTACGTTACAGAAAAAAAATATTTGGGTATTTCAGTAAGTAATATATTTTGTCTATTGTTAATATATCACTTATTTGCCTTTTATATAAAAATATACTTAATTTAAATATTTAACTATAAAGCTGAAGAATTTGTTAGTTCGATTTGAAAACGTTTTTCAGAGTTGGATAGTCTATTTTTCGAGGGAAGCTAAGGCTATATTAATTTTCAAAACAAATAATCATGCTGAAGCATATACGGACGCACTTATTGGGCCTGCTCATTCGCAGTGATAACAAGGGCTCACAGAACACTCAGCGTTAACTTGTAGTTGTACTTTAAACGGTACTTCTACTGTGTTTCGCTGAGTGAAGTGGGATATCGAAGGCATTTAAAAATGCCGTTTAAGTGGAGTATATAAGCCGGCAACACAACCAATCCGCGGATTATAGCTCGGTTGTCTACAAGTGGCATGGGTCTTTTACCATGGCGGCGGCGCAGCGGAGGTGGTTTCTTAGGAAACACAAAGAAAACAATTTAAATCCAAATGAAGTTCAATAATTACGAGTAATAATTTATTTAAATAAATTAAATTGTATCACAGCCATAGGTCTCAGATCCGCACTCGAAGGAATAAATTCATTGCTAAAACCTTATTTTGTCTAAATAAAGTATCACAAGTACAATAAGCACAACGGGTACTGGCAGGGTACCTCTGGGATGTCTTTGACACGTGTCACTTATAGTTAACGGTCACTTAACGACTTAATTTCCCAATGGATTCTGAACCAATCGGTTTTTAGGCGATATATCTGTTCGGTGGAAGACATTGCTTCGTAATTTATCTCTTAAATAAAGTTCTCGTGTCGTAATAGCTAAATTTGTCCGAAGCGGCTGAATCGGTTTTTATGAAATTAAGTATTAGTAATGTAATTTATTTAATGCGTAAGACGGCCCCCCGCAGGGGGGACAGACGACCTTATAAAGGTCACTGGAAGACGCTGGATGCAGGTCGCCTTCGACAGATATACATGAAGGCCTATGTCCAGCGGTGGAAGTCCTGCGGCTGAAATGATGATGAAATAATTATGAATGCAATTTATATGAAATAACATCGTATTCGAAGTTGTATATATATAGTCTTTAATAAAATACTAGTGGAGTTAACAAACGACGTCCTGCCGGCACGTAACCCAACGTGTTCAGTGCGAAATTTTTTTAGTCATGTTTATCAAATATGTTTGTTTTTTAATTTTATTATAAATTATATCTTTGTGAAAGAATTAAAAAATATACATAGAGAGAGCCTCGTAGCTAAGTGGTTTAATAGGTCAACAATGAATCGATAGGTATCGGGTTCGGATTCCGTTCTGGAGAATATAATTTATTGGGTCTCTGGAAGAGTTTGAAAGTGGATACACCTGTGGAAGTGCGATGCTGAAGTATTTGCGGATCCAATAATTGGTCCGACTCGCTCGAAGTGATACAAAGGGCTCATAGAATAAAAAAAGAAGGAAAGGTGCTTCTACAGTGTTTTACTGAATGAGTGAGGATATCGGAGGCTCTTAAAAATGCCGCTTAACAGACGTAAGTCGCCGGCAACACAACCAACGCGCGGACTGTAGCGCGGTTATAAATGGGCGGTGGTGTTCTCTTACCATATAGTAGACCCACCTGTTCTGTTGTCCGCTATACCATCAAAAACATGTTTTATAGACTTTGATTTGGTGTAGGGTTCATAATTGTGCCGGTACATAGCGTTTTGTACTCGACGTTCTACCAAATATACAAGTAATATTATAAAAAGTTACAGCGAATAGTCTCGTAAAGCGGAAAAAATATTTGATATCAAAAAAGGAGTTTATTTTTCCTCAATTTAATGTTGAAAAAACGGTGCCTTGCTAATATAACCCGACGCGCCTTTGCAAAATATGTTTTTCCTACAAAGTGATGAATACATAAAAATATATCGGGATATCGTTTTTCTAACCTCGTTTTTTATAGTATAGCTGACAACGAATGTATCTGGTCTCCCATATGGCAAGAGAACACCGCCGCCCATGGACAACCGCGCATTACAACTACTATTTTATGCTGAATATTCTGGGAGTGCTTCTGGTACACTTCGGACTAGCCGGCCCAATTAGTGCGTCCTCATATGCTTCAGCATGGCTCTGCCACGGGTGTGACAGTATTGAGATCGGCCACTGTCAAGCCCTTCCAGAGACCGAATAAATTATAAATTTAATTATAATTTATAAATTTCCGGACCGGTGTTCTAATCCGATACCTCTCGCTTCATGTTAGACCCATTAAACCACTTAAGCATTTTTGTCTTCTATGTATTTCCTTATTTATTTTATGTATCATTACCTAAATGTGGTAATAAGCTTTCTTCAAGTGTTTTTTTCAAGATTCTTGAATTTAGTTCGTGTAAGTTCAGTTATCTCTTTAGGGCTTTATGATACAAGCGAACGCAGTTCCCCAACAATGTCTTAAAGATAGGTGCCGTTATTTAATCCTTTTTCCTAGTGTTAAAATTACGGTGGTTGCTATTTAATTTGAATTTACGAAGATTCCTGCGCACACACATTATGTTTTCGTAAATGTATAGGGATTGTAAGATAAATATATTAAATTTATTAAATTGCTCCTTTAAGGAATCCTTTAAAAACTCCGTTTATCTCTATTCGTCAAGCTAAACTCAACCACAACACGAACCAAGTGGCTTTCAAAGCAGTATTAAGTATGATTCGTTCATGTTATGAAGTTGTTTTTATGCAAATCGTAAACGCGCTAAGGCGGGAATGTTCAAGAGTCGTCAATGGTTTTACAGCTGCTTTGCATTTGAGTACACTTCTGTTCGGGGTTTACGGCTTTTGCCGTGAATAAATTTCTCGATTTCAGCTATAACGCTATGTCTTGCTATCGAATGTAAACAAACCGATGAAAATGGGGTTCCTTTTACTTATTTTTGGTCTTAAAGAGCCACCTACCTAAGTGATTAATAGATATATCATGAAGCGAGATGTATCGAGTTCGTAACCCGGTCCGGACAGTTATTAATTAATTTATTCAGTCTCTGGAAGGGCTTGACAGTTGCCGGGCGAGTGACTTAATACTGTCACACCCGTGGGATATCACTGTGATACCACTGGCTCTCCTATGGGTACACATCTGAAATAGTAGAAAAATATACTAGTTTATGTATGTTGACGTAACTCTGAATTTGTTTTATGCATGAATTCAAATTTGTATCTAAAACAGATATGAAAGGTAACTTTTTATATCTTTAGGGACTGTTGTGTACTTTATGTGAAGTCAACCGTATTACGTAGCATATGTGAAATTTGACAGTTGAATGTAGGTCAAACAACCGAAACTGAAATTGCCAATTATATACGTTCACTCATCTATAAACTATTAGGAATGGTTTACAAATCAATAAAATTCACATATTTGTTAACCTTTACCACAAACAAATATATATTAACACAAATGTGATATAAAATCTATTTATTATGTATCTCTCTCTCCTTGAGTCGGTCCCTCATGTTTGAGGATCTTGGTCAGCTGCAATAGGGTTACTTTTGGAGCGGAAGATCTTGTTGGTGAACGGCCTCATGATCTTTTGCCTTCTGTGTTCTAAACTACGGTCAATTTTTCTAAGTTCTCGTCTCAGCGGCGCACTATGTGGCGAAAGCATGACAAAAACATGAAAGGACATTATATATCTATATATCTCCATTAATCACTTACTTTGATTCACAATCCACGATGTCTTGTAATTACAAAAATCAGAATTATTTTGTATTTTTTAAATTTTATAGCTGACGACGGAGCAGGTGGGTCTCCTATATGGAAAGATAATACCACCGCCCATGAACAGCCGCGCCATAGTACGCCCATCGGTTGTGTTGCCGGTTTTTTACGCCGCTTAAGCGGCACTTTTAAGGGCACTTTCCGATATCCTCACTCACTCTGTGAACCCGTGGTATCACTTCGGACGAGCCGGTTTTTGTATTTCCTACTTGTATTCGATACTCTGCCTGTGTGTCTGATCCTCCTCTTTTTTTATTAATCCAGCACTTTTTAAATATAATATATATATATATATATATTTATATATAATATAAAAACACACCATAGACAAAGATTAAGAAACATTCAATGTGTAAGTAGTTTTTTTTAAGAATTTATAAAAAATACTATACTGATAAAAGAATTGAAAAATTAAGAATTTTGTTTTTCAAAAGCTACCAAAAAGCTTTGATGAAATTATATGTGACGTCTTACAAATTATTAAATGAAAGCGAATCACTAATTTCTCCTTGAATCGCCGTCGAAGACGAGTTTTAGCAAAATACACAATAAATCCCGTGAATTATAATATTTTGGGCGAGATATAGCTTCAGATTAAAGTACGTCTTTGAGTTGGATTCAGAATAAAGAGTCATAAAGCTTATAAAAGGAAGATCTCTTTGAGTTGCTGATTACATCTACATATTCACTCGTTATAGCACATACAAAGATTATCCTTATTTAATCATTCAACCGTGGGAGAGCTCTATTAAAGCAAATGTTGACGCATAATTGGGCCGGCTTATCCGAAGTGATACTACGGGCTCACAGAATACGTAACGTGAAATGGTAGTTGCTTGAAACGGTGCTACTTCTGTGTTTAGCTTAGTGAGTGAGGATATCGGAGGCCCTTAAAAATGCCGCTTAAGTTGCGTAAAAATATAGCAATACAACTAATGCCCAGAGTGTGGCGTGGTTGGTGATGGTCGGCGGTGTTCACTTACTATATAGAAGACCCGCCTGCTCCGTTGTCTGCTATACCATAAAAAATCAAATGTCATATCGAGTAAATACAGGCTGTACTGATAATTTTTCTTAGAGTCGATTTGTATGTAAAATTATCACTACGTCTCTTTGGTTACGAATCACAGCTTTCAGATAACCAATATGTCTATGGACAATTTCGTCAGTGATATTATAGTTAGTCAAATTTAGAATAATAATTTTGACAACCCGTAATAGGGATGAGGTAGTGTAAAATCGAATTGCTATAATTATAATAACCACCAATAATAAAATAAGAAATTGTGATCCTAAATTTAACAAAGAATGGTTAGATGTAATGATTGTCAACTACATTTAAAATTGACAATATACAAATTGTTAATGCTAAATTATATAAAAACTTTTCATGTTCAATTATTATTATAATTTATTGAATGATTTTTATTTATTTAATTATGTTATGTCTAATTTAGTAAATATTAGCTTGTAAACTATGTATATTCTGTGTACATAGAAAATTTGTTTAATTTTCAAATTGAAGATTGTTTATGTTCAAAATTTAGCTCCGACGAAATTTACTTGTAGCACAGCTAGTAGAACATAATTTCAGACTAAAATTGTCCCTGAATATAGGCTGAATAATCAAGTTGAGTAAACACTAAATTAAATTCAGAGAAGATTCACAAATATTTGCTCCAATCCGAGTGCTGAGGACCTATACCCTCATTCATATTTAATTTAAAGACATACTGCCGTATGGAAACATATGAATAGCCTCGAAATATACGACCTCCACACTACGTATGACATAGCAACTGACAGTTGTCATGTTGACATCTCCAGTAATGGCGGTAAAATTGTCTTCTTTGCTACAAGATCCATTACTAGCATTACAGAGCTATTTTTTAAAGTGATACAGATTTGAAGAGATAAAGATAAATAATGTTTAAGTAACTATTTATGTATATGTAAAATTTATAATTTAATTGTAAATTGTATTCGGTGGTTTACTGTATTAAGTGTCTTACACAAGTCCAATACCAGCATGAAATAAAACCTGTACTTTGTTACACTGATTGAGTGATTACTAGTGGCCCACTTAGTCATACAACTAAAACGTAAAAAAATGGCAATGCAATCAGTGTTTTAATCACGTTTATTCATATGCGACACTGTTTTAAGATTGTATTTTCTAATTAAAATTTTTTAGATTCAAGATTAAAAACTACACAAAACCCAAAATTTTCACTTTTCTATAAAATTTAAATTAATTAATTTAATTTAAATGTATAACTAACTGCTATTTAATTGCGATATTAGTATTTTAATAATTTATATGGCAAAACAACGTTAGCCGTGGTCAGTCAGTACTAAATAAACTCTGTTCTTACAGATGTTGCTGTGTAGATTTACAACGTGCTTGGCAGCGATCCTTGCACTATGCTTCGCACGCGGTGCCGTCTCCCTCGACCTCCAGCGTCTTTACGGACACCATTCAAAACGATCTGGTTAGTAATAAAGTGTTCAATATCTAAATTAATGAAACATGCTAGGTCAGCGATCTCCAAACGATTTTAGCCACGGATCCCTAATAAATCAAGGACAGTTTTCAAGGATCTATTAATAAAATAAACAGTAAGAAAATCAAATAGGGTATTTGTTTTAGTTGTTATTAGCATTTATATTTAGATCCAGACATGACACCGTGGATACGTACATATGCTCGCGGAGCCCTGGGGAATCCGCAGACCACAGGTTGGGAAACACTTTGGAAATTTAAATCAAACATTATAAATTTAATCTATAAAATCTGAATATTATACAGAAAACAAAACTTTATAGATTACAAACCGAAATGTTGCTAATGTATTTCTGTTCGCATGAAAGTACTTTGATAAAGCAATTTAAAGTTGCGTGTTGCCTTGGAGGCTTTTAGTTTAAAAAAAAACTTCAGTTATACATAACCGACTATTTTATCAATACAAAAACAGACATGGAATAGTTTTTGGAATTGAATTTAATATAATAACCGTTCATTATATATTTTTGGTTTAACATTAATTATAACTACAATTTTTTATTTAAACATGACATGAATGTATCATGTCCACATATTTAGTTATATTTTTGAGAGCCTCGTAGCGTAATGGTATTACCATGAAGCGAGAAGTTTGTTGATTCATGAAGGTTCGATTTCCGGTCCGGACAATTATAATTTAATTTATAATTTATTCGGTCTCTGGAAGGGCTCTATAGTGGACAGGTAATGTTAATGTTCTCTTACCATATAGGAAAGCCACCTGCTCCGTTGTCCGCTATACAAAAAAAATATGTAGGTAGTAGATCGTAGTTAGTCAGTTGACGTCATAAGAAAATGTGCAGTCTGTTACCGCGGTCCGCCTTGGAAGCGGCACGGCAAAATGAAACTCTTCCTCAAACGAAATGAAAAATATCTAACATTGAATAAATATATTTGAATTTGTCTGCTCGCTCTGTCTAGTCGGTACATTTAAAAGAACGCGTAGGACTTTAATAAAGAGATGACCTTTATAACTCGACGCACCCACGCTTTATCTTTGACAGGCACCCCCGAAGCTATGACATTTTCGTTACGGAGTAAAAATTACTTAACACGCCCACGCAGCGTTAATTTAACACATTGTAATAAAACCACCATTATGATGTATTTACTAGTACTTATAGTAAGCTAATCATGTGTCGATGTATGTTCGATGCTGTCTTCACAGAATTTAATAATTGTTGTAATTCTTTGGAATGGCCAGACAGTGGCCGGCTTAACGATACTCACCGGTAATTGAACCACATAGAAAGAAGCACACGCAGACTCACTAATTGGACCTGATCGTCTGGAGTGATATTTCACAGAATAATGTTTCGCTAATCCCATGAGGACATCGGATACCTTTCTATGCTATAACCTATACGAAGTAAAAAGGCGGCAACACAAAAAAGTTACGATTACGGTGCAACGGCCCATTAGTGGTGATCTCTTACTGTTAGGGCCTCACCTGCCCTCTACTTTTATCTATACTTATCATAAATTAAAAATTTAATATTTAGTTTGCAAATTAAGATTTTGTCGCTCCCCGTAAGCAACCGCCCGGAGCAGGCGCCCCACTCTGCCCCTCTTTCGGGACTGACTAGTCCCTCAATTAATGCTTGCTTTATGTAGTTATATCTTACATAACAGTGTCAGAGTTGTTTAATTAAACCGGTGAAAGCAACGCGTTTTAATCACTATGAATACAAATTTAAATTGTAAACATTCAAGTAATATATTATTAATACAATAACTGTGTGTAAATTTTAGAGAAAAAAAAAATAATAAAGGACCTACGTACCTACGCACCTACGTACCTAAGCGGCAACGCAGCCGCGGCTCTGCAAGAGTTAGGTGTGTCCATGGGCAGAGGACCGCTTACCGTAACTGAGCATTCTGCTCGTTTGCTTCGTTACCATAAATATATATTAAACGTAGATACGTATAAATGGAGTAAACATTGTTAGGCTCGCGGCTCGGTCCTACCGTAAGAGATTCCTAGATGATTTGGGAGAAGCCCGGTGAAGGCAGTTATAGCTGCTGTTCTCATTTCTAGATTCCTACGCTACAGATTCTTAAATTAAGGCTCGTAATTAACTCTTAAATCCAAGTTAGACACTGTACATCAACATTTCTAAAGAATGCAGTGCTTTCATGATTCACTTTGATAATTTCTAATCTCTCGGCACAGAGATTAGAAATTAAAATACATTTTAAATTTGCGACTAAATGGAACGTCAATATATAACTTGAACAACTATTTAAAATTCCAATCTACACTTTAATTATGCTGTGTGAAAAACATTCTCGCGCTTATATTCCGAAGCTTGAATACACACAGCTTAATATTTCAACGGAGCATAAAATAATCTTCTGGGAAAATGGAAAATGCAAACGAGTTTTCATGTGAAAGCAAACGATACAAGTACAGTTACACTCTCTTGACTTTTGACTTATATTAAAAGTCAAGACAACCGAACTTCGGCAGGTGGGTCTCTTATATGGTAAGATGCCGATCATGGACAACCACGCTTGCTGTGTTGCCGCTTTTTAAGGAAGCATTTAACATTAAAGCAGAATTTTTAAGGACCTCCAATATCGGGTTCGAATCTCGGTCCGGGCAATTAAAATTTAATTTATAATTTATTCGGTCTCTGGAAGAGCTTGCCAGTGAGTGCGCGAGTGTCTTAATACTGTCACACCTGTGGGAGAGCCATGCTGAAGCATGTGCGGATGTACTAATTGGGACGGCTCGTTCGAATTGATACCAAGGGCTCACAGAATATTCGGCGTGAAATAGTAGTTGTACTTGAAACGGTGCTTCTACTGAGTTTCGCTGAGTGAGTGAGGATATCGGAAAATAAAAGCCCTTAAAAATGCCGTTTAATTAGCGTAAAAATCCCACAACACAATCATTGCGCGGAGTGTGGCGCGGTTTTCCATGGATGGTGTTCTCTCGCCCTATAGGAGACATATAATTCAAAAAACTGCCTAATAATGCCATATTAATAATAAATTAAAATTTTAAAACGATCTTTTGATAAGATAACCATCTGTTGATACACTACAGTACCTACACTACTATTTTACAGAATACAATGCTTCATTCGTATCACTCCGATGTTTTTCGTTCCATAACTGAGCGTATTTTAATTTTGAAGACATTTCGTAGCATGCACCACCACTGTGTGGAACAAGCGGCCTGCACAGGTATTTCCAAATCAATAAGTTTTAAAAGACCTACTTTGACCAAGACTTGCAAATGAGTGAAGGCGCTAGAGCACTTATCTTAGCCTCTTAATTGTTAATAAAAAAATTTAACATGACAATAAAAATCTCATATAACTGTTCTTTATAAAGTGCTTCTGTTTCTTTAAAAGCCAACAACGCAACGCAGTAGGATTCGGCGTCCCTAGCTTACTGCAGCTAGGGACGCCCACGGCATGGACAGGGATTTCCATGGGCGATAGGTCCATCCAAGGTGAGCCATCCTCTTGGCATCTCTAATTTTATATAAAAAAGAATGTTACACATCTAGCTGGCTATTTTGATATATGAAACTCAAACATAAGTTGAACTGTTCTCATGTCACTTTTTTTACTTTTATTAAACTTATAAGCAGATGCAAGAGTAGTTTAAACTTAAAGCTAATTGTTGTTAAACTTAAAAGGTTGCTCAGCGTGGAAGACATCTTTTGCTACTTTTAAATGTACTGTAAAGTTTTTATGAATGAAAAAGACGAAGTTACTTGATTAAATTATTAAAAGATCGTTTTTATTCTAGTAGCGGCCAACCGCGAGGCTGACGGTGGTGGGAAGTGATCTTTTGCACACACATTGGTTGTGTTGTCCTAGCAGATTAGGAGTGGGACTTAGTGGGACTCTGGTATCCTCTCTCAACAAAACACTACAAATATTTCACACTGGTATTCTTTGAGATCGTGGTATTGTTCCGGTCGTCCGCGATCCTTAAGGCTACCTTCTGTGCTGGCTGTCGGGTGCTCTCTGGGCTATGTCGCCAAAATAACTCTGAACCATCTATTTTATTTTTACTATAATACAATTCAAATATATTTAATAATAGTTCTAGTGTTTCCTTTATTAATTAGTTTAAGCTGTGGGCTATTTTTGTGGTATAATAAAATTATTTCAATTTGTGTACATAGGTTTTTATTACTTTCTTGCTTACAAAAAATAAACAATTTCTTACACAGATTGCTTGATAAAATATTTAGTCATCAGAGTTGGCAGTCGTGATTCTGAATAAAATTTCTTTGAAATGTTTTCTATTAGGTACGTCTGGCCTCGCTTGAGGATTACGTATCTCTTTCCGGATTTTGTTATCAAGAACAAGGAAATCAATATGAACTTTATCTATATTATATTACTATAAATATGTTGGTAAAAAAATATTAAATCTTTCTTACATAATGTCCAAAAAAAACAATGTAACAAGCAGGGTAACCTTTGTTAGGTAAACCCCGTATTCATTCCTCCGGTTTATTTAAAAAAAAGCCCTAATCACACAAATCAAAAACATACAGATTGCTTAAGACAAAAAGTTTGCGTCAAAAGTTTAAATGGAAAATGACTTAGAAAAGTACGCAACAGATATTATTATTATCCTAACCATAGGAAGTTCTAAATGAGAAGTCGTTAGTTCCTTTTTCTTGTAATTCAAGTTATTTCTAATTAATTGCGTCATTAAGCCGAGCGAAGAAAAACTTATTAACCTAATTTACCTCGAAGATCTCATAATTTCCCGGCCTTTTCTTATTAAAAGTTGCACTTCAGTACCAATTGTTATTAGCCATTTGGAAAAGGAAACTGTGTTGTCATTATTTGGTAATATTTTTGTTATAGCGAATGTTATAGCATAATTATATATATAGAATAATTATATATCTATAGCGGTAATTATATTGAATGTTACCTATAGCGAAGCGGCATTTTTAGAGCCTCCTCACTGACTCAGCGAAACAAAGTAGAAGTACCGTTTCAAATACAACTACCATTTCACGTTGACTATTCTGTAATCTTCGGATGACCCGGGCCCAATTAGTGCGTCAGCAAATGCTTCAAACATGGCTCTCCCACGCGTGCAACAGTAGTCAAACACTCGCCCAGGCACTGTCAAGCCTTTCCAGAGATAGATTAAATTATAAATGTCCGGACCGGGATTCAAATCCGATACCCCTCGCTTGATGGTATACTTAGTAAACTACTTCATTACGAGGCATTCTACTAATGTCTTTCATGTATCTGATGTCTTTTTAAAATTGCCATCCAATATGAAAATATAAAGCCCCGCACCTCACTCAGTCGCATACCAGTGTTTATAGCTTTCTATGAAGACGTATTCAAAGAAGAAAAGTCGCGAAACTGAGTAAATTAATTTATACCTAAATTTTTTACATTTTATGAAGAGTTAGAGTTATTATCTTCAAATCCCAAAACCGTTCAACAAGTTTTCTATTTTATAGAAAGACCTATTAGGTTTTTCATAATACAAGATGATGGTATTTCTTGTACTTCGTTAAGTAATACGTTGTTGAAACGAATACAATTTTTCGATGAAAAGTTCTACAAGTAACTTATAAAGAAAAACCTGTAATTTGATAAAATAACAAACATTTTAAAGCCGGCAACGCACCCGCGGCTTGCATTTATAACGGGAAATGTTCTGTGGGGCTTTTAAGGTACAGCTTACAGCTGAATTTCATCATTGAGGCAAAATATCATTTCATTAATATCACCTCGATATTTGTCCTTCCATAACTGAGTGTCAGTGAGAATCAGCTGCCTGCAGAGGTTATTACAAACCAATATAGCTTCGGAACCTTTATTAAAGGTACCCATACCTAAAAAACCGGCAATGCCCAATGGCCCTAAAAGGTTCTGGGTGTCCACGGGCGACACCACTTATCCAACGCGAGCACCCTGCTCGTTTCTCACCGTTTTCATAAAACAAAAACGTTTACTACAAAAAAGACTTTCTATTTACAGTGAATTTTTATCAGTAGCTATTGAATGTTTTTACTTTCTTTTCAGAATATTGTCATCCATATGAGCCGTTTAAGTGTCCAGTAGATGGGAATTGTATATCCATACAATACCTGTGTGATGGCGCTCCCGACTGCGACGACGGATATGATGAAGACTCCAAGCTTTGTACTGCAGGTGAGTCCAAAATTCACCCATGGGAAAACCATTGTAGAGCCTCGTAGTTAATTGTTTGAATAAGTCTACCATGAACCAAGAGATATCGGGTTCGAATCCCGCTACGGACAATATAATATAATTTATAATTTATTCGGTCTCTGGAAAGGCTTGACAGTGCCATGGTCATAAATATGTCGCGCCCGTGGGAGAGCTATGCTGAAGCATATGCGGACTTAATTATGCCGGCTCATCCGTAGTAATACCATGGGCTCACAGAATACTCAGCTTGAAACGGTACTTGTAATGTTTTTCGTTGAGCGAGTGGAGCTATTGGAGGCCGTTAAAAATAATACTTCAGCGGCGTAAAAAGCCGGTAACCCAACCAATGCGCGAACTGTGGCGTGGTTGTTTATGACCGGTGGTTTTCTCCTACCATACAGGAGAACGACCTGGTCCATTGCCCATTATACCATAAAATCCTATGGTGCCATTCCAGAGCATAAAGATGTTTCACTTTATTAATTAAAAATATATATATATATTACTCTGTGTATGTATCGCGAAACATACAAAAATGCAATTAAATCAAAATATAAATCTATCTTTAATAAAACGCGTGGAGTCACTAAAACGACCTTGACATTTATTGAAATATGCTCCGTAATTCAACTACATTTTGTATCGAAAATTACACTTTATTTAAGCAATGATATAACGGTGGTGCAAATGCTGCGTGTTTCTATTACGAATGAAAATGGATGTGAACCTTAAGTTTGTATCTTCGTTCAATTTATAATTCCTGTTTTAAATGGCTTTCGGGTACTGGTGATATTATATAATAATATAATATATAATTCTATTTCTAGAAGCTCGTCGATAAGTAGTTTTATAAGCTTCCCACGAAGTGAGAGGTATCAGTTTCGAATCCCGGTCGGAATAAAAAGCAAGTTATAATTAATGCGGTCTTTGGAACGGCTTGATAGTGGCCGAACGTGTCTTAACACTGGCGCACTTTTGGGAGAGTCTGGCTGAAGCATATTATAATGCACAAATTGGGAATAAAATGCCGGTATCACAATAATAGCGCGGAGTGTGGCAGGTTTGTCCATGGGCGGAAGTGTTCTTTAACCGTATAAAAGACCCACTGCGCTGTACTATAAAATTAAAAAAAAGCAAACCCAGATCTGATATAACATTTGCATATTTTTTTTTTCGGTCTTTCGCCCATGGACACCCCCAGCCCTTGTAAAGCCGAAGGAGCGTTGCCGGCCTTTAAGGAAAATGAACGCTCTTTTTTTTGAAGGTCCCTAAATCTTCTTTGGAAATACCCCTGCTGACAGCGGATTCGACAGAGATGTGGTGCGCGGCACGAATCCTTAAAAAAAGCTCAGTTATGGATCGACAAACATCGAGGTGAAAGCGATGTGATGATGTGAAACTTTGCGTTGTGCCTCGATGTTCGATGGTGAAATTCAGCAGCAGGTTTCAGTCCAAACAGCTTTTCCGAACATTCCCCATGATAGATGTGGTTGAAGATGCTGAGTGAAGCATCATCTCTACGCAACGCCAAAAAGTCAAGCCGATCGGAAAGAATCTGGTCGTCAATAATTCGAGCTGCTCTATGCTGAATGCGATCTAAAGGAAGAAGCTGATATTTGGGAGCTCCCGCCAAGAGGTGCGAGCAGTACTCCATATGAGGCCGAATTTGCACTTTAAAAAGCTGTAATCGATGGCCAGAAGTGAAGTACCACTTCGCTCTATTGAGCACTCCTAGCATCTTGGAGGCTAATTCAGCCTTGTCATCTGGAGACGACTGCGAAACTGAATATCACTTGCAATACTGATTTCTTGAGGTTAAATTGGACTGAGTTTAGTAGACCGCAGTCAGAGACTCTTCGGAGAAAAGAATCGGTTTCGGACACAAGTTTATTCGTGCACTGGACAACTTCGTCCTGAGAAATGTTAGTACAGCCCATATAAAATGCATCTCCAGTACTGTCGTCTGCATAGCAACGCTAATTACTAAGATGTAGCAGATCATTGTTAACAAAATGTACATTAGTGGTAATAAGACATAGCTGACTAGAACCCAGTTAAGCCACTTCAGTTTTTGGACGATAAAATTAAGGAAAATGATAATACAAGAGAATTCGTTTTTTACAGTCAAGATTCGCGCAAGATTAGAACAAAGACACAATCTACAATCTCAATCCAGGCAGCGGCGAAAAACGCCACGAAACTTTAAAAATTATAATTACTTAAGCATAATTAAGAATTTCAATAATTTTTAAGCGAATATTGTTTGGCGGGTGATTTATTAGACTTAAAATATATGTCCCTTGTATGGGCGAAACAAAGGGCATCCTTTGTTTCGCCATCTCGCCTTATATAGCACACCTCCAAGATTCTGAACAGCCCCACCCTTCATCATGTTCATGACTTTTTTTTATTGTGAGAGAAAACATTTGCACATTCACCTCTTGCAACAGCATATGTACTACTTCGCACTGTAATGTCCAAACTAAAACATCATGGAACCAGCTGGCAGAAATTCTACCCGCTCCGGTTTCCCTTTGAGCTTTTACCCCAAGTAGAGACTTCAGAGGTTGCACTAGACATTCAGCACAACGACGACACGAGGTATATTCTTGGTCTCCTACATATTGAGAAAGACACAGTCAATCTATATCTAGTCTCTAGACAGTACTAGATTGGGTCAACAAGTATGCACGGATCACCACTTTAATCTCCAGGAAAATGAGACCCAAAGACTAATAGACCTTCAAGAGCTCGAGTCGTTATCATCATTATTTCAGCCGTAAGATGTCCACTGCTGGACATAGGCTTCTCCCTTGGACTTCCATGAATAGCTGTCGGAGGCGACCTGCATCCAGCGTCTTCCGGTGACCTTTACAAGGTCGTCTGTCCACCTTGTCCAAGAGCTCGAATATAAATTACAAATAATAGAAAAACTACCTTCAAACTGGGATTTATATCCAATAGACGTATAAGACTAACTTACCTGCGAGGTCCACACTCTTTATTTGTTTCTTTGAGTTCTATTCCAGAACTTGTAATGGCAAGCAATGTGACCACTAAAACCCTAATTTCCGCTTCTCCGTTAATAATAGCCTCAATTCAAACATCAAATAATAGATAATTAAATATGAAAAGATAGGCCCGTGGGCATAACACCTCCCTTTTTTCGTTAAAGCCCATGAATCTGTGAAATAAAAAGGTCGGAGAATCATACAAACTGTAGGCGGTAAGCAATTTGCATGGCAAATAATATAAGGCTACTCGTCTCCGTACCCTAGGGGATATTTACTTTTCTTTATTGAAATATGTTTTACTCAATGTCGCTTTGTTGAGCCGCTGCGGCAGGATCCTCATTGTGTGTATTTTATCAATTCCAATGTTTTTCTTGAGAAATTTTTCAGTTTTTTATGTTATTTAGATTTAATAGAATAACTTTATTATGCGAAAATACGAAATAGTGACTACGAAATAGTTCTAACACCATTGATTTGCATAAAATAGGATGCCAAATATTAATGCCATACTTTTCTAAAAAAGCAATACAAAACTTGAAAGCGACCCTCTGAATATATTTTCAAGTATATTTGCTTCAACCTTTGTTTTTCCTCAATTAACGGATGAGGCAGGCGGATCATAGTCACCCAAGGACAACCACTTTGGTTGTGTTGTCGACTTTTTATGCCGCTTAAATAGTATAACTTAGTGGGTCTTCAGTAATTTCAGTCAACGAAACAATATTTCACTATTCCATCAGCATATGCTTCAGCAAGGCTCTCCCACGTGTAAGGCGGTTCTTACCGCTTAAGATTTCTCTATCTAGTAGCCGTTATTTTATTATATTTTAATATATTTTCTTTCCTTTCAGCGAAACGACCTCCCGTAGAGGAAACCGCATCATTTCTGCGGTCCCTCCTGGCGTCACACGGTCCCAACTACCTGGAGAAGCTGTTCGGGAACAAAGCTAGGGATGCTCTGGCACCGCTTGGTGGAGAAATGAAAGTTGCGATTGCTCTATCTGGTAATGATTTTTTTTATAATGGGAAATGGAGCAGCCGAGTCTCTTTTATGGTAAGGGATCACCGCCGCCTTGGCGGTATGACTTCAAGGGCCTCCGATTCAAGGGCCTCACTTAGCGCAATAGCGCAAGAACTGTTTCACGCTGGTATTCTATCAGCCTGTGATATCACTTCGGACAAGCCGGGCCAATTAGTTAGCATACATTAGGGACATCATATCAACCAATCACAAATCACTTAATATGTAATATTAATCATGGCCTGATCACAACAAAAGTCAGAAATCCTTATATGATATAGGACCACATTGGCTTTGGTCCACATTGGTCGTCAAACTAAAGTTTATCCTCGAATGTGCCCAGTTCTGCGAAGACTAGTCTCAGCTGAGATTAACTTTTTACGCTACGTATTTACAAACGTTTGTGCATTAATATTAGAAACTTGAGATATTAACGTCCATTTCCCAAGCGACAGGATCGTTCGAGAACTTTTCCACTTTGCAATACGACCTACTCGTATATTATCCTTTTAAATTTAAATTCATATCTAGTTCTTGTCCTCTGCTTGATAATTTATTGTAAATACTTATACAATATTTATTTTATTTCTGTTAGTGTTTTGTCACAGGTTGTTTTTAAAAAACACCAATCTAGTACTTATCGTAAAATGCTCAAGTTTTTGCGTTCGAGTCATTGTAGGGGGTAATCTACTGAACCGATCTTAAAAATTCTTCCACCAATACAAAGCTGCATCATTTTTAAGCATAGCATTTTTTAAATATATTAACCTGAAAAATGAAAAGGCGTTCGTAGTAGTGATGATTAGAGTTATATGATTGAGTTGTTGAGATAGCTTGTAGATCTTGATATAGCCTATAAAAACCCCGCGACAGCATTAATCTAACTTTCATATTTATATGGGAAAACATCGTTTGTCGTAGCAGCTAGTTCTAAATACATGTAAACGTTTCAGAATCACAAACAATAGAGGATTTCGGGGCAGCTCTGCACTTGATGAGGTCAGATCTGGAGCACTTACGTTCGGTGTTCATGGCGGTAGAGAATGGCGACCTTGGCATGCTGAAGTCTCTCGGCATCAAGGACAGCGAGCTTGGTGATGTGAAATTCTTCTTGGAGAAGCTGGTGAACACCGGTTTCCTCGACTGAGTAGCACCGGAGTCTGCCTACTACTACCACGTCATCCCATTCGGCCCCATCAGCTCCTCATTCTACAGCTACCTTCCCTACGACTCAACGAAATACAAACGATATTAAGTAATTGAGATTCGTTCATTTCGGTTGCGACTCAATCCGGCCACAGACTCGAGCCGATTTGAATGATTCCTACATTCTTTGATTTGTAGTCTTTATTTTCGTTTGTAGTACAGGCAAACTCGCGTTACAATCATGATTGTGTATATTATGACAGAAGGGCCTTCACACAAATGACACTTGGGTGGAAATGGCTGCTGCCGTATCATTGCGATTGCATATCCATACCATATTAAATTGCGCCAGGCAACAGTCTCAAGGCCACGGTGAGAACTCTTTTAATTAGCACAAACATGTACCTGTAGTTGTTATGTAGGTTTTAAGTTTAATTAAGATATTAGCAGTAGTTGTCCATGAGGTCGCCCTTAACAAATTTTCTGAATCTCCCACCCTAAGCCAAGTCAGAGGCGACTCCGTAAAAATAACTTCTAAGCGAGATATAAAGCTAATATAAATTAGGTTTGATGTTTAACTAATTTAGAACTCTTTAAAAGTTTAGAATGCATACGCTTTATATCTGGCTTTCGGGAATCCAGATTAGGACCACTTTAGGCATATCCGTCGTCGTATACCTAGATGTAGTTTTAGATATGCTGGTTAGCGTTTTAAAAGTCAAAGTATATTTGTAGGTACACACTTATATTTGTGCCCTTATTGAGAACATATCAATGAGCGACGCTCGGAACGATTACATATCAAAATGTGATTATATTATATAAAATACTGTAGCGTAATGTCCACTTTCTTAACTCACACTAAAGTACACATTTATTTACAAATTTTATATTTAAAATGTTAAATATAATTTAGTGTCGATATGATTAAATGTGCGCCATAGACTCTTGTATTTACTTCAACAGGAGTCTGGGTTATCGTGTTGCCCAAAAAGTGAAATATAATTTAATTTGAAACTTAAAACATATGATGCGGGGGATATAAGACAACGAATAATTAACACACCTATGAAGGCTGTAAAGCAAAAATGTATCTCGATTGAAGTGAAAATTATATTTTAATCCAGTAATTGAGAAAAGAAAAACATTCAAAAGTGTTAGGATGATGTTATTTAATCATTTCGAAATTAAAATAAGCCTACACAAAATTAATAGCAAATGTTGCGTTATGTAATAATTATGGGCGAATGCCAAACATATTTTCAAATTTATAAGGTAGGCTAAATTAAGAAATAATTCACTATCGAAGTGGGAAATGTGCATTCCATTACTCATTCAGTTGTAAAATTATAAGGGACTACATAATTCACAATGGCTGCACTGAATCCATAAGTTACAGAGTAACAAAAGCTCATATAAAAATTAGACAAATGTGTATTTGATAACCAAACGTTACAAGTTAATTGTTAACCTGTCCAATGTAAGTAAATGTTCTAAGAATCTATTTGTTCTAGGGTCTAACGATTTTAACTTGCGTCAGATGAATTTTTCATAATCTTAAATTATAGTCGTCGACGGTGTATTCGTATAAAAATAGTTGTGTTTCGATCTATGTATATGGCTTATCTATTCTTGAACGAGTCAATAAATAAATTATCTTGCATTTGACTTTCATTCTTTTTAATTATCGACAAACGTTATATAAGTTAATATATAGTTAGGTATATTATTGATAGATAATCAGATCTCAGGCCACATCGCTCGACGAACTGACAGCCGATGGGGAAGAAAGGTTCTCGAGTGGCGACCGCGCACCGGAAAACGCAG
>DWCF01003382.1:0-19822 GCA_018230265.1 Delias oraia
TATTTTTAAGAAAAAATAAGACAACTTCTGATGAAAACATGGTGAAGAATAGAAAAGAAAATATAACATAAACAAATAAGTGGACCCAGCACAATTAATCGAGAAATATTTACATATATATTTTCACATAAATGCAAAACAATATCCTAGTTTTCCAAACAAATTTAGGAATAGATATTTATTGTTCAAATAAACTATTATAGGTATTAACCAGAATAATTTGTGTTAATCGTATTAATATGAAAAATGTCATAATAAATTTAATCATTTTTTAAGTCAATGTTACTGTCGTCGTCAACAGTTAAAATTTGAGCGATTTTGCAAATAGGGCAATAATTGCCTGCCTTTTGTCTCCATTGAATCGGCGAAGTTCAACCACTGCCTGTAAGAATGAGAAAGCTTAAACACTTTTTAATTTTATATATATTTTAATTAACTTAAATCAATATAGTAATAGGATTTAATTTTCAGAACTAAAAAGAGTTACCTGCTCTCTAGTAAAGCCCAGGTTAACTATTTCCTCGACATCAGCTTCACTAAATGTATCAGTCGGCAGAATAGTTCTACTCGGATCTCCTAGACCTTTAAAAAACGATTAAAAAAGAGTAAACGCTACTATCAAATAGAAAAAAGAACACAATAAAACACACATAGACACGAAAATGAAGTGCGTTAATTTTTTTTTAACAGCTTTTCTAAATATCAATCTCAATTATATTAGCTAATACAGCAAATATGAATATACTTCCTGTAATATATATATTTTTTATAACACGGATGGCAAAAGAGCAGGAGGATCACCTAGGGCAAGCGTTCCTTCGTCCATGGATATCCCCAGCCCCTACAGAGACGCGGTTGCGTTGCCTGCCTTTAATAAAATCTCTTTATTTAAATAAACAATAAGTACTTACCAACTCTAGGTAAAGAAGTGGAACAGCTTGAAAGCGGCTTCTGGATTTGTTGTGCTTCTGTAATTCATGAATTAGGATCTTATTACCCAAATCACATTTATTATATTTTAAATTTATGCACGTTGCAAACTATTTATCAACTATCGATAAAATACATACGGCAATGACATTTGAAAATTACCAAACCGAGCCAGAAATACAATGGATGTCATAAAATATATATTTTATTTGGTACATAATTAACTAAATATTATGCCTCCAACATTACTCGCAATGGGCGTGTAAAAGATAAATGTGAATAAGTTTTGAATGATACCTCTACACTCGTATTTATGATCCCCAACATTATACACGACAATAAAACAGCGTAACTATAAGCCTTCCACTTACTTCGTAATGAAGACTTGTGTTCCTAAACAATAGCATCTTCGTAGACGTAAGATAAAAAGCCTATAAGCCAGGTCGAATCTATCGGTAAGCGTAAATGTTTTAAAATTGTTTCATCAAAATCAAAACGAATCTCTTTGAAATCTATCTATATAGTTTATTTTACTATTTTTATGTATTCCTTACAGTTGTTAGGTATAAAAATTTTGTATATAACTTTAGATATTTCTTTTTTTCCCTCTCCCACCTTGCTTTGATTTGTCGTTTTTCTCCTTTCCTTCTTTATTGCGACAAGATTGATTGACAATTTCATGTTGTGAAACTAGCCGTGAGCAAGCCGGTAGTTCAGACTCTGATAGGAACGGCGTTTCTGTGCCAGTTGTTCCAATAAGAAGGACATTTCTCTTTAAATCTATGTTACACTGAAAAAGAAAATTGTGCCTTCAAACATATACGTGAAACAAAGTATGATCATTAGTATTTTTATCTTCACCAATTCCAACATTAACTATTCACAGTTTTATTATGTTTTTTCTTAGATATAATAGGTAAATTACTATTTAATACCTGGTGTCTTTTTAGCATATCTAATCCAAGTAACATATCCATTGGTTGCTCTTCAAGGACTGAGAAAGATGTAGTGAGGAAATCTTTTTCAATTCTCATTTGGACCATATGTATACGCCCTATGATTCGTTGGACACCAACACCTTTTGCTATACCAGCCCACCTAAAAATTTATATATATTTTTTAAATTGTTAGTTATTTAATATCATGAAAAGCATATTTTTCCATGTTAATTTTCCTTTACTATGTATTTTATAATAAAGCACAAAACTGAAATTTAAACTTATTATTAAGTCATTTTCATATTTTTGACACTCAATACAACTAAAAACATTTATTATTTATTAGTCAATAATATGTACTTATATTTTTACTATGATGATAAATTTTCTCTTTATTAAGTAGTTAAATCTTTACTAACAATAGAAAGAATAAGATTTGAAGGTTTGTACAATTATCACTA
Organism: Delias oraia; assembly: GCA_018230265.1. Classification (NCBI taxonomy): domain Eukaryota; kingdom Metazoa; phylum Arthropoda; class Insecta; order Lepidoptera; family Pieridae; genus Delias; species Delias oraia. The sequence goes on from DWCF01003382.1 coordinate 2,330, forward strand.
AAAGTAAAGGACTGCCTATCAGCAGTTTTTGATAGGAATCTCGATTACATATACCTAGAAAATAGTTTTTTATTCAACTGACCTTATATCAACAAGACGCATGATGTTGCATCTTTCAGCACAAGCAGCTGACATTATTGTAGTTTGTGCTCCTGAATCAATGAATGCTTTTACTGGATATCTAGAAAATAACAGTTTTTAAATTATTTATTAATTGGAATATAAAATAATATTCAACTGTAAGTTGAAATGAGATGTGATATTGGAAATGCCTATCTTATATTTAATTACACATACCCATTGACATGGCAGTTGATGTACAACATTATAACAGTCCCAAAGGTCTCTGGATTATACTCAATGGCAGCTTCCATATTTGCTTCAATGTTTTTTTGTCGAATCTCCTCAGCAATCATTCTTTGAGCTTCTGTATCAAATGGATCGGAGTTCATCATTCTGAAAGTTAATTTTATATTGATATGAGCAATTTCAGAATAAAATCTTGAGAAAACCCATACAAAATAGTTTGTAAAGAAAGTAAAATTTATAAGAGAATATAATATGTTATAAACTTTTTTTAAATTTACATATACATAATATACCTGATTCTTTGTTGTTGGCGTTCAGTTCTAGCAGCTATTTGTTCGCGGAGTACTGATGAAAATGTGTCTGTGGCAAAACACTAGCCATCAATACAAGTTCATTCAAAAAAAATAGTTTTATTTAATTTATTACATTTGATTTATTTCATAATAACGTACCTAGGTTTCCACTCAACAAAGCATCAGCTAAGTGCGGATTGTTCTGTTTGAGCAAGGCAAGCTCATCTGGATTTGCTAGGAACATTTCTCTAATAACACGAGGGTCTTCTTCTACTGGCGTTGATCTTGATGCCATTGGTATATCAGAAGAAATTGGCACTCTGATGCTACTAAAGTCTAAGTTTGCTAAATTTGATGGAATAGCTATGGGATTAAAGTTTTATTAGGTATAATTGTAACCAAAATTTGTTATATTTTTGACATATTAAAAAAAGATTTATAGGTCTAGTTCCGGGCATGTATAGGCGAACTGTTTAAGGGCATAAATAAAAAAAAAATTATAGTCACTGATTTCCATAGTTTTAAATACCGAAAAGAAAATGTGTAAATGGGCATAAACATTATCCACAATACAAAAACTTAAGAAATGATATTAATCTTTCAGTTTGATTTAAAGTGCGGGAATAAAATATGTATTAAAATTACATCTTTACTTCCGTTGCATATTCTTGGCATGGAATATTTAAACCAACAATATGATACTTTAATAACAAGAAATTCTTATAATACAATTTGAAAGGTATCATTCACTACTTGTAGACCACAATCAATATTCTGCGATGGCATCTCTAGTCATCTGAATACTTTCATTATAATCCAATATAATATTTGACCACTAAAGATGTATGGCATGCAATAATATCAGAAAGAAAGTCATCAGTATCATAGTATTGGTAAATGAGAAGATATCGCTAATGAGGCACCAATGATTGGTGAAAATAATGTAAAAAGTGTTAATAACTTAGACTGACTATATAAAAAGTAACCATGTCGTTGGCACAATCGCTGAACGGATTCTAATTTATTCGATTGAAAATTGCAGACTGGTACTTGTCGACAAGTGAGTAATTATATTAAAGTGCAAATGAAGATGAGAAGTCATTACTTTTGAACAATTCTTCTAATAATTTAAGCAATTCAAAACAATTCCAAAACTAATTATAATATAATTAAATCAAGCAATGATAATTTTAATTAACATACATGAAAATGACTAGAATATTTTTTTTTCATCCATTATAAACACATTATGTTTCTAACTTACAGGTTGTAAAATTAAATATAATATGTTCAGATAGAAAAATAAATAATAAATATCATTAGAACTTTTTAATATAGGTTACATCCAAGAAACATGATAAAAAAAAAATTGTTCTTGAGAAATATATATGGAAATTTAGACTACTGTTAATAATAAAATATTCTCAGTATTTCATTTTAATACAATTGTCATATATTTCATTGTCCTGGTTAAATTAGTATTTCAAGAGTCTTTTAATCATTTTTAAAAATTGTTATATGAAAATTAAAAGGAACATTTTTTGCCAGTGAGTGTAAATTCGTGAACTTTTCTCCACTGACATCATTATCTTTTTAACTTCATGTTGGGAACTATATAATTTATGATAACTTCATATAGAGTATGCATGTAAAATTACAATAATATAAAATTTACTGACATAAGTGACAACAAAGAAACATGACAAAGCAATATTACATGAAAGAATTAAGTCAAATTAAATTTTAATTACCTTGGTTAGCATCTTGCATATTTAGGTTTGAAGCCGATTGTACGATGTGGATTAAAACAACAACATCGCCATCATTTACCCCAAGTTCTTTGAGGGACTTATTATTGTCAAGTAAGGGTTTTCCATTAAAATTGAGTATAATTTCATTCGCGGGAAAACCAGATTCTATTTCGCAGAATGCCTTAAAATTCTCTAGTTCCAGATCTTCCGAAATATCCAAAATAAAGATGTCGTCATTAAGAGTCGTCACAGTAATTTTCATTTTGGTTTCGAGGTGAGAGTCCAGATGAAATGTTTAACTATTAACACGGTGGCAGGTTTGTGATATTTATATTTCGGGAATGACTGTCCAAAACATTGTAGATAATGTGCAACTTAGATACTTCAACAATCCAAGATAATAAATGTTGAATCTTACCGATTCGTGAAAGTATTATTTTAAACTAAGCAAAAATATGAATGAACAAGTTTAAGCCGCGACTATATTTTGCTGAGGGTTGGCACGTTTCCCCGCTTTCCGTTTGTCAAGTGCAAAACTATACCTTGAGAAAAAAATAATCTTGGTTGAAGAAATTATGAGGTGACATAAAGGATGAACCAGTTACCACGATTGAACAATGACAATTCTAATAAATATCGACTTGCAGACTTATAAACACTGTTTTATTCTTGAAACAGTCTCTTAAATATTCTGCCACAGTTAAGTGAGAGTCGATGATTATCAAAGTTTAATTACTAGTTAACCATTAATTTTAATTAATTAGTCTGTAAACCGTTATAATTCTGTGGGTCGGGATTTTAAAAAACCTATGAGATCACCTCTCTTAGTTTTCTTGATTAAAGATGACAGTAGATGTTGCAAAGATAGTGTGAGGATAGATGTCATTCCAATATATAAAAAAAACATATAATATGATGATAGACATCTGGTTAAAGTTGTTTTTGCATAATTTGAACTTGCCAAGGTATTCTTGGAATTATTTTTTATTTCATAGACCTAGTTTTTTATTGATACAATAATTTCACATTAAGGGCCTCTTTTCCATTTAAAATGGAACTTTAAAGGAAGAACTTATCAATCATTACTAGTGACGCCTTTTCCATCCGTCCGAGGAATCTGTTCAGGCAGCCTATGCAAGGCAAGGTTAGCAAGTTGAAAATTATTTACTCCGTTTTGAATTTTTACTAATGGTATCCTTGGACTCCAATATATTATATAATATATATATATATATATATAATATTTTAAAAATACATTGGAAGAATTCTTACGTTACATATTTCTAGAACAACTGTAACTGTAGTGGTAATTTATACATGTACATCTTTGTACATCTAGAGTTTGGAATCACTTATATACTTTTATTGAATTTTTATTATTACAATGAACAATTTGTTATTACCTATTGATATGTTATGGCTTCTTATAAGTAAAAATATAATTAAATATCTTTATATTTTGATAAGGACGTAGACTACGTAAGAATAATAAAAATAATAAAATAACAATAAAATGGCCACATCACTCGATGAACCGACAACCTATGTGGATGAAAGGTTCTCGAGTGGCGACCGCGTACCGGAAAACGCAGAGTGAGTCGTCCCGTCACACGATGGCAAGAAGATCTTATGAAGGTCACGGGTAACCGCTGGATCCAGATCGCTCAAGATCACAATCTGTGGGGGAGGCCTATGTCCTGTAGTGGACTTGATAGGCTGATGATTAAAACCAAATAAATGCGTAAAAAGCCTAGAAGTGTGAATACATCATAAAACATAAGCGCACCAGACAAAAGTTGACGCAACCCTATAATTTATATAATATGAACAAGTTCTAATATAAACAACACAAACTCTTAACGCGGAATTCAAAATGTAGCATTTAGTTTTTCACGCAATGTATGTAATTAGAAAGTTATGAATAGAATCACAAATCTGGAAACCGGTAAAATAACAACGGACGATATATACTTACGATGTTGCTTGTTCTGAAAAAGGAAAATATTTTCAGTACATCGTGTTATATCAATGTTGGTACCAACAATAGAACGCAGACGTTTTGTTGAAAGTTTCCAGTCATTGACATTAACTCAAGATTGTGGTCCTGTGGAATCCAATTAAATCTTTATTTAATCAAGTTGAACGAGAAAAACAAATCTAATTTACCTTGTTGAATTCTCTATAATTTATTATACTAATTGAAACAAGTTTGTGATATACACGAAGTCTTATTTTATTTCCATAATATTCTTATTTTCTTTATAATAAAATTATTTTCAGTGATCGAGCCTAGAGATCACATTTAACTTTACGATGTGAACCAGGAACAATCGTGCTATCATGGTCAGTATAGTCTTATTTTTACACTTATCGAGTATATCCGCATTTACCAAAATTAAATGAAAAATGTTAACTGCTATGTTCACTATGCTTCACTGTTTTCTAATAAGTCAACTTGTTAATACTAGTTCATACATAAATGTATATAATTGTAAAGCAATATAATTATTTTTGGTTACTTTTTGTACTTTTTAACAATATCTGTCATTAGTAATGTCATTAGAAAACCATCACTTTCACCATTAATTAATTATTGTACATATTGGATTAAAAAAAAATTCAGTAAATATTTAGCCTATTTGTTATTTCTTTTATAAAACTATTATTTCTATTAGTTTTTTATTATGACACATAAAACATAACAATAATTTGTTAAAAGAGCCAAAGATTGTACACAGAAAATTTTTAAATTCAAATATTTGTTACAGAGATATTGCCAATTTCTTTGAATCTAAACTGAATAGTATTTAATATGTCTTCTGTTGGGCAATTAGTACCATCAGTAACAAAGGGTCCTTATAATACAACATATACATTCAATGGACCTCACATAGAAGGTTCATTCTGTACTAATATTAATACTAACTATGATCCAGTTATAAGCATTATATGTGCTATGTATATTGTTTTTGGAATAGTGTATGCTCTTTTTGGTAAGTTTATTTATTAAGTTCACATTTGTAAACTGTTATGAAGTCCTATTTATTTTTGAATAGTCATTTGAATTCTTGTTTTTAGGATATCGCTGTTTTAAAGCAAGTATGTTTTTGACTGGTTTTACATTTGGTTCTGCTATTGTGTATTTAATATGTCTTCAGGAATACTTAATGCCACCTTATGGAAACGTTGGTAAGTTATATATTGAAATTGAGTGATAAAAGAAGCTTTATCTTTGATATTATTACACTAATTTGTCCAAATACTTGTTTAAAATTGTATTCATTATATTATAAACGTCATGTAATTACATATTATGAAAGCTAAATTCGTGGCTATCAAGCATGGTCATCTGAATTCAATGTTATAATCTGTATGTGTAATTATAAAAAAATTATCAGTAGTACACAATATAATTATTAGGCATTTCAAATTTTTTCAGAATATATAATTATTTTTCAGGTGTGGCACTTTGTGCTGGACTTCTTTTTGGATTAATAACAATGCTGATTCAGTATGTTGGTTTATTTATGACCGGATTCCACACTGGACTGATTATTGCCATAGCAGGACTTGCTGTCTATGATCATTTTCTTGACAGTCGACTCAATACAGTAAGTCATATTGATTAAATAGTTATATCATACTATGTTTAGTATATTTTACTTTTTATATTTGCACCCATTGTTGTTTTATATTATTATTTATATTCAAATTGAAATTGTATGAGTACTTTTTTATGTCTAAGTGGTTGTAAATGTTAAAACTTTGTTGTATTAAAAAGACAGGAAGAATAGGATTGTTTATGTATGATTGTGTCTGCTTGTGAATTAATAGATATTTTATACACCTGTTTTGTTTATAACATACATATTAGTTAATATAAATACAAATTTACATATACAATAAATTAATTTTCAAATTAAAATGTCAATATTATCCCATGGGCTACATAATATATAAGTGAAGTTTTGATTCATCATCATCATCATCATTTTAGCCGTAAGACTTATACTGCTGGACATAGGTTTCTCCCTTGGACCTCCATAGTTTTGATTATACAATAGCAATTACAACTGTCAAATATAATTATTTTACTTTTAAGTAATAGCTTGTGTAACTAATTAAAGAATCATATTGTTGCTTGAAATTTAAAAAATATTTGTTTGCAGTGAAGGTCATAAAGTATTAAAAGAATTTTAATTATAATTTTAATTTTAACTACTACTACAGAGCATACTGCAAAATTAATACTTGAAGCTATGCGTAAAATGTAATTTCTCTAGCTAACATTTGTGATGTGTTTTAATCACTTTAAAATGAATTTCTAAATATTCGTTGGCATTCGAGAAATGAAAAATCGTTATTCAATTATATTCAAATATTCTTATACTGCATATACTATACATTATAACAAATCAAAAGTACTTTATTATGATATCAAACACAGCCGACTATGGATAGCCACCTCACAGTGCGCCCATTGGTTGTGTTGCCAACTTTTTTAAGGGCCTTCGATATCTTCACTCACTCAATGAAAGATAGTATGAGTACCGTTTCACGCTGAGCATTCTGTGATCCCGTGGTATCACTTTGGGCGAGGCGAACAATTTTGTGCGTCAGCATATGCTTCAGCTTATTCAGTGTATAATATGGTTTCAATTTTATTCTAAAATTCTTGAACGCGACACACAAATTTATTTATACTGAGATGCTTTGGAAAATATACGATATTTTATAATTTACTATAAAATTCAAAATTTTATAATATACATGAAATGCTTTCTTTTACGATCTATTAAATAAACAACGTAGAAGATAACTTATCTTTTATAGTATATGTGTCTATGCGCAAACTATAAGCGTTCAGAATAATATTTTATTTATTAGTTTCACATTTAGCGACAGGTGCGGTTGAATAAATATTCTCTTAAATGAATTTATACCATCCTATTTTTTATAACACTAGTGTTATAAATGTGCAAGTGTTACAAATACTATTTCATTATAATTTAGCTTGTGTTATCTGTTTTTTACTTCATTCACATAAATATGATATATAATGTCAAAGTTAAAAATATAAATAAGTTATTTGTTTTATATTTGTTTACGCCTGTTTTTATCTAAAACAAGAGAAGCCCCATAAATATATTATAATTTTTTATGTGAATATAACTTTTGTTACAGTATTGGCTATGTGTCGTCACTTTGCTTTTATCGGGCATTTTCTTTGCTGTCATCAATTTGTACTGGAAGAGAGGCGAGTTTTTTTAAACTAAATCAATATTTATTATTTTATTGGTTAGGTACCTATTAATTAGTTAAATTTTTAACTTTGTATTATTTCTTTATTATATTCCTATTCAAAAATATGCCGGTTTTTTCCCGTTAGAATATCCAAAAATTAATAAAATTAATGAAAAGGTGATCTCAATTCTGTATTAAATTTTCCAAATAATTAATTCCTTAATAACGTGAATAAAAGAATATAATTCGTAACATTTTTTAAATAATTAAAATGAAATAGTTTAAAAAAGAATATTTATTTGATATTAATTTATAATTTTGATTTTTAGTTCTGACAATCTTTGGTACGAGTGTGTATGGTGGGGTTGTTATTGCTACGTCGTTGGATTACTTTGTAGAGCGAATGGTGATGCTAAAATGGGTAAGCCGTTTTAGTTATTTTTGTGGAAATTTTACAGCAATAAATATTATTTCATTAATTATATTAACTATATAGTTAAATAACAAAAATGTCCATGTACCTACTGCTTCTTATGTCAAGCGATTCTTTTTAATTTTATTTTTTTCATAAAATCTGTTAAAATATAAATAAAATTTACGATATCAGATCTAATATAAAGTTACTGTTTATTCAATATATACTATAATCATGCGGCACGGATGATTTACTTATTGGAGTTTTAAATATTCATTCTAGTTATGGGAACGCGCCAAGTTGGAGCCAACTGTGCCGCCACCCTGCACTATCTCATGGTTCACTTTGGCCGCATGGCCTACCGTAGCCATCGTTGGTATCACTGCTCAATGCGCTCTCACCGGCACCGGAATATATCATGAGCAGAGTGAGTTCAATAAAATAAATTCTATGAAGATTTTTTCGTATATTACGTCTGTATGTGACGTGTGGTCAATATCACTTTAGACATGTGTTTCGGGCGTCTATATATCGATTTTTAAAAGAATTTATTTATTTTATATTTATGTCGTGGAATGTGAACTGTTTGTTATGCAAGTGACTGTTAAATTGCAGGTATAAGTGCACAAAAGCGCCGACTTAAGGCACAGCCACCTCGGCCGATCACCCGTGAGCAGCGTGCTGAGATGAAACAGCGAAAATACCGGTACCTCTATCAGGTGCGGACTGCACATGGCGACGTCATTTCACAGGTTAATGTTATTCATTAACATCTCTGAATTACATAGTTCGTCCAGGAAACAGTCTAAGAATGAGGTTGTTTAAATATTGCTTAATATGTGGTCATTTTGCTCGACATTTATATTAATTCGAAAGTGACTCTATCTAGATCTGTTGCGCTGCAACTTTTAACCGCCGACTGGCGCACGCTGGAGTAGTGTTTGAAACGTATGAGTAACGTCTGCGGTATTTTACAGTCATACGTTCAAGCTCTTCAAAAGAAAGCTCAATGTGGCAATTGGACGGGCAGTGGCGGCGGCGAATGCAGCACATTGCAGAGCGATTCTACACATCTCACTGTTTTAGCAGGCTCGGAACAGGCTCCTCCCACGGACTCTGATGACGACCTTGAACAGATTCGAGCTGCGCCCTAAATTTCGTGGAAAGTCCGTTGCAGGTTGTTATCTATTAAAATCTCTCTTTGATATTTTTTTTTCAAATTCGATTTCATTAGGACTTTACGTCGTTAACAGTCTAAAATTAATCATTTCCGATTGGCTTGATTCTTTGGCGTTGCGTAGAGATGATGCTTCACTCAGCATCTTTTACCGAATCTATCTCGGGGAAGGTTCGGAGGAACTGTTTGGACTAATACCTGCTGCTGAATTTCACCATGGAACATCGAGCCAGAATGCAAAGTTTCATTCATTTTCACCTCGATGTTTGTCGTTCCACAACTGAGCGTTTTTAAGGCAATTTGTGCCGCGCACCACCTCTATGAGAAATCACTTGCCAGCTTGGGTATTTCGAAACCAATACGACTTGGGGACCTTCAAGAAAAGAGCGTACACCTTCCTTAAAGGCTGGCAACGCACCCGCGGCTCTGCAGGGGCTGAGGGTGGCTTGGGCGGAGGACTGCTTGTCCTAGGTGAGCCTCTTGCTCGTTTGCCATCAGTATATATATAAAAAATAAAAAAATAAAAATAAACATATCTTAATCTAAACTACTTATATTTTTTAATTTAGTAACTAGAATTTATTTAGCCAATAAGGCGCGTTGATTTAGAATTAAAAGTGTTTGACGATGTCAAATCATACAAATGTATTGTTTTCGTAAGGCTGAGATTTCTCACCTAGCCAGAAGTGTCTGAATATGTATTATTGGAATAAATACAACTTTAAAAATAATAGATATGTTTTGTTTCCAGACTGCGGTGGCGTTCTCGTGATTTGCTTCACTTATCATCATTTTCAGTATTATGTTTCGAAATTTCAATCGTATATATATATGCTATTAATAATCGTTTAGTCTATATGAATAACTTTTTACGTCATGTGATATGATATATATTAAGTTGATGTTTCTGTGTTTTAAATTATTTTAGGATTTGTATTTGTTGTTCTATTAATGACAAATTCTTAGCAATTTGAACGCAAATAACGCAGCTAAATTGACTTATGTATTCAAATGACAAATATTAATTGTTATACATATGAAAATATACATGTATCACTGCCAATATCAAAGTAAGGGTCGTATAAAATGAACACCAATTTTGAGTTAGTAGATACGTAATGTCATAATATTAATACTAACATTGAAAGATTTTAGAAATTTTGGATACCTAAAAGTGCCACTCGGATGTTTTGATTCGTTTATGATAATTGTTTACGTTATTAGAGTGAAAATTTTGAAATTTTACTGAACAGAATAACGCGGAAGTTATCGATCTAATTGATTAACTTTTTGATTGATTTTGTTATAAAATATTGTAACATGAGAAAAATGTACGATTGCGTTACTTTTACGGGATAATTCTTTATTACACCAAGCCATCTTCACACTTATATACATATGGTTAATAGTAAATAAGACACAAGTGTTAAAAAAAACCAAATTTAAATTATTTTAAAAAAATCAATATTTTTTAAGTCACTCAATCGAATTATATGAAAGTTTTAGTCTTGTTTCCTATGTATTTGGATATTATTAATGTTTTTATTTATGAATAGAAGCACAATAAGATTGTGATGAAAGATAAAACCTTAAGAAGGGTATAATGTGTAGGCCTTACGGCAAACAATAAAACTACCAATATGTTTTATATGTGAGTAATATTTATTTTTATGTAATTTTGCTTAGCACCGTTTATATGATTCGCTGATTTACAAGTTTCTTATACAAACGCCGTGTTGTCAATAATGACATTAAAGTCAAATAATTGCATTTAATTTTTGGCAGTTGTAAATTAAATATCAGCAGTTATTTTCAATTTTCTTTACAATAATGCTAAGCATATTTTAATAATTTTATAACATGCTCAACTAAAGTTATGTAATAGTTGCCATGTGATGTTATTATATTTGGCCAAAGTTTAATTTTATTATTATTGGGCTAAAAGCACAACTGTTTTAATTATTTTAAGAATATTTACTATTTTTGCTTATTACGCTTAGATAAAAACGCTTCTTGAAACATTCCTTGTACGATGAATATATTTTATTAATACATATTGTTGGTCGTAGTGTAAATACAGTAGGTAATAGAAGTTAAGGTTGTTTAATCGAGTTAAAATAAGACGAATATAATTGCACTAATGAGTCTTAAGCTTTGAATTTGTCGATATATATGACCCTATGTTCACCTCAATCCATATAATCGCTCAGTATCTAGTCCTTCTTGCCGATTTAGCATAGTTTAAGAAAAACACTGAAAACGCTTTTTCGTCCAGTCAGGCAGTTACTATTCATACTATATAATATTGCCTTGTTTATTTTTGTAAAATTTTATTTAAATATAAGAAATTGTCAATAATTTAGGGTTTTAAAGAATTTATTTTTGCATTTCGAGATCTCTTTTAGTATCGTTCGAATTGTGTGAAACTTATTATATTTTTAATAGAGAAAGGACGGTTCAGTAATTATAACAAAATTTGTTGTTGAAAAAATGGTGTTTATTTCGCCTTCAAATATTGTAGATTCAAGCCATGAAAGGAATTATATAGGAAGTGTTCCTTTGAATTGTATGTGTTGAAGTAAATAGCGTTTTAATTTATTAATGTTCGTTTGGTTTACACCTTAAAGTACGTTTTAACACGCGAATTGATAATATAAGAATATCGTTAAAAATGCTTTCGGTGTCAGTAATTTGTAAGCCAGGATTGGCACATTAAAATTTTTAATTATGTTCTAAGTAGTCCCATGCATATGGGACACATATTTTTCTATGGAAATGCATATTTCAACACAACTTATATCTCAATGAAAGTTTTAGTTCTCTTTTATGTTATAAATATATTTTTTATCTGCATGTTTAATATTATTTTTTAATTTCAATATATTTTGTTTTATTTCTCGACCTTACCTAAATTTTAGCCAACACTTACAAAAAAATTATAAGATCACCTTTTTTATTTAATACGATATATTACAATATGTGTAATAATATTTATTTGTGATAAAAGTTAAAGATCATAACATGATGTGTAAATAATTGTAGCGTAGTGATTTTAATCAGTATAATTATAAATTAGGTGTGTAGATTTTAGGTGTAAGGTTGTAGTCACTGCCAAGATATAATCTAAAAATACTCTTTCCGTGATAGAGAAATTTTCTATTCCTTTAATTTTTCCCATAGTATTCAATCTAAGTTTGTAGGTATATCTTATTATTTATGGTTTTCGGCCTAATAAAGTAATCATCTCATTTTAATAAGTACAAACTCACTCTATGTAATATGTACCTACTTTTGAACTTATCATATTTACGTAAGTATAAAATATTATTGGCATTCACCAGTGCAGTGATTTAATTCACTTTGAACGATAATGATGGGGCAATCATGCTTCATCCTAAAAATGTATAGTATATATTGTGTACCTATTTGAATTATGTAAATGTAGCTATGTAGAAAAAATACTCTTAAAAATATTCAACATTTTATATAGGAAGTGTTTTAGAAACTCATGACATACTCTAAAGGAAAAAACAATTATCAGCGTATTTTTCTTAAATAATTCGATTAAAGGAAAACACAGAGTGGGACATCCCGCCACAAAATGTTCACAATAGGTGGGTGTCTATGTCCAGCAGTGGACTTCAATAGGCTGATGATGATGAATCCGATTATTGCCGGTTTAACAAAGGCATAGACCGCGAGTGTATAACCATGAATTGTTCCTTAATAGCTTCTTTTTCTTAATAAACTCAACTATGATAAATTCGGTAGTTAACAGTCGGCTACTAAAATCAGCATGATATGTTCATTCCTAACTAAATATATTCTAATGATTGTTCATACAAGGCATCTGAACATCGCCTTTCTCCATTATTTTTAATTCTACCACTAATATATTCGACTTAAAATGTTTACTCTTCTGTATTATGATGATTGAAGAATGAGATTGAACGCATACAATATACTGCAACTGTTGTCTATTACAGTTTCATTCCAGTTAACAGAAGGTTGGTTTGGTTAACAGGCCATATATATTCTTATAATTGTACTGTTTTATGAAAATAGCGTTTAATCCATGCATTGTCGGTTCGATTTATTTCGGTTAGTGGCTCTTTAAGCCATTATAGTCAATTACTTAGTAACAATTCTGAATCTCACTTTTGTTGTTTCAAAATTAACTTCATATCCAGATGCAAGTTGTCGCACACTAAAGAAATATTTGTTTTACGATTTTAATGCGTAAATATTAAATTTATCATATACTTTAGGATCTTAAAAATGCCGTGGCGTAAAAGGTCGGCAACACAACTAATACGCGGTTGTCCATTGGGGTTATGTTTTCGTACTATATGGTAGATTCACCTGATCCGTTGTTCACTACACCATAAAAATATTCTTTCAGCTGTTAACCCAAAAAAGGCGACTTTAAACAATCTAGATTCTAGTTGGTCTCAGCAATGCTTGTTATTTATACACTTTTTGCTTTAAAAACCTCCTGCAACATTCATTATTATTTTGTCTTTAATTTTCTCTCAACTTGGAAGATCTTGATCCTTATATAAAGTTAAAAACAATAAAAATGACAATGTTCAGATTAAATAACTAAATATTATGTTTATAATTTGTACACGAGTAACCATAACGTTAGACTAATTTTAAATTTCTGTAAAGGAATCTTCAGTATCCTTCAGATTAATATAAAATAATGTATCTATCTATATTAATGCATGATATGAATAAAATTTTTAGTATAATTAATATTTTATTATTCAGACATTATATTCAACATTGTAATCCTTTGTTAAAATGTTATAATTTCTTAATTACGGAAAGATTTAGTGTTAAAAATTCTTTAATCATTTGTATTAGCGAGAGCGAATAGTTTTAGATTTATGCATATTTTTATATATTAGAATTAAACGTAGATTGTATCTCTTATATTGATTTTGAACAATTTTGATTATATGTATGTATATAATTCGGGTAAGTTTCTAAAGTATGTTCATACTTAAATTTTAACACGAATGCGACTACTGTAATCAAATTTTTATATAGGTAAAGCATGATGCAAGCAATGACCAACACCTGCCAATATTTTTGAGTGCGAATATTTAAAGATCGTACTTTTAATTTAAAGTATAATTTTTATTTAATTATTGAATCTTTGACATTTAATAAGTAAAGCCATCACGTATGAACATTCATAATAGAAAGTGAATATATATATATATTATTTGGTTTTCAGAATCCAAATCGTAGAACACCGGTGCTCGGTAAGTAGTCTTAGTATGTACGTAATTAAGTAATTGGGGATGTGAATTCCATTTGATTTTTGATAAATTGTTAAGTTAGTTTACGCTAGGAATATCAGTACACTATCCAGTTTTGGACCCGAAGTTTTAAGTTTTAACTTTATAATGTTTTACGCTATGATTTACAATTAATAGTTTTAAGACCTTTTTACAATTATAAATTATTGAAAATATAGTTGGATAATTTATTCCGTTGCTTTTAAAAGTAATTTGTACGTTAATTTGAAGTTTATATTATTATCAACTGTGCGACAACACAATTGGACTAATGATATCGACCAGATAATCTATTGTTTTGTCTTTTTATTTTATAGAAAGTCTCTTTTATCTTTATAGAATATATTTTTAATGTTTTCTCTATAACCTAAATGACTTTGAGTAACGTAAACAGATATTTACTTCATTTTACAAACATAATATTTAGAAGATAAGATACAAGTATTTCTTAAATTTTAAATTTGTAATTTTAACTGATAATTATTGAAATATGTACTCAAACCTTCCAATGCTTCGTCTATTAAATCAGGATATTAAGCCGTAAAATTACACATAATTACAACGTTCATAGTTATTAAATAAACGGTAAGCTTAAATGTTATTTTTTAGTATTATGTACCTATATCCTTCATTAAAAGTACAATACATTATGAAAATAATTTTATTCCACACTCATATGGACGTAATACAAACTATTTTGCATTTCAGTGTATACAAAATTTCTAATATATTGCTTAAAACGTATGTGCGTTAACTATACGCGTTTAACTAAACAGAATATCACAGTGATACCACTAGCTGACTTTTGAAGAACAATATAGATTCGCTTTTTAAGCAAAGACACATAAACGACAAATATCTTTCAAAGTTTGTATGTTTACTGATGAAATGATGGAGACGCCTTACTAAAGGGAAATTGAGTATTTTTCAGAATGACGATTAGTTTTTTTATAGTATAGCGGACAACGGAGCAGGTCAGGGTCAACAACGGGCGGGGTCTCTTATATGGTAAAATAACACCGCCGCCCTTGGACAACCGCACCACAATCCGTACATTGCTTGTGTTGCCAGCCTTTTTCGCCACTTAAGCGGCATTTTTATCGATATCCTCACTCACTCAACGAAACAGTTCAAGCACTGTTTCACGTTGAGTATTCTCTGATGATATTAGTTCGATACAAGCATACTCAGAAGTTTTGCAGTAGCAGTGAAGATGCGACTATCGAAATCTCCTTTATGTACCTTATTAAAAAATAATAACTATGTCAGAGCATTAATTTTTAATTACTTTAAATACTTTGGTTTTATTAAAACATTAAAATCTTAGTATTAAAGTTACAATATGCTACTTAATAATTAAACATTTTAAGCATAATATAATATATTCACATTCCCGTAAAATAAACACACATGTTATATAAAATTGTCGCAATGAATGAAATAGAAACACTCGAAGAATTCTGGTTTCTTTTTATTAGAATATTATTTCTTGAGTTATATAAATTAAGAAATCAATTCGCATACTAAGCCTTTTGGAATTGAAACCATTGTGACAAATCCAACCTGAATCGATTTTATATAACTGAAATAATAAATACTGCAGAATATTAACAATGTTATACATAATTATTAATTAATAAAAAATATCACGTTGCGTTGTGCAGTCAAATTGTTATTTACAAATTATGTTACGACTTAACCAGGGGTTTTTCTAAAACTACGTAGTGGGAAACCGGAAGTTTTTATATTTTATGTGCCATCGTAGTGGCTAAACAAGTCATAGATGAGTTGATTGAGAATGGCATCCATGTATCAAGAGATATTAAGTATTATTCGTAACGATCGATTGTCATTTGTTAAGGATAGTTGCGGATAGCGATAGGCTTGCTATGAAAATTAAGCTCTCGCTCCCAACAAGAATATATAAACCATTCTATTAAATGCAATACACTAACTTAATTTTATATACACGATGTAATTTCTTCGACGTAGGACGATGGAAATATACCAAAAGAACCGTTGAGGTCTCCGCTCCACCAGACTCCATCTTGCTTTTCGTATATGTTTATGATATCACCTATAAAAAAAATAAGTATTGCATCGTGAAAAGGTAGATCTAATTATTTACTTATATTTAAATTAAGTGACATTTGCTAGTTTAGTATAGGGCAAGTTAAGTGAACGAAATATCTTGTATTTTCAATACGACTTGGGGACTTTCAAATAAGGCTGTGCCTAAATCTCTGTCAGCAACGCACCCGCACCTTCAAGGGCTTGGGGTATCCATGGGCGGAGTTTATCCTTGGTGAGTTTACTGCAATTTGCCACTGTTGCCATAAAAAATTATTGCTCAACTTACCGCTATCATATTAAAAAAAATTGTGGATCAATAAAATATCTACTAGAAGTAGAACATGTAGATGTTCTTCCACTGTTAACAATGAGATAAGGATACAACAAGTTAAAAACCTAAGAAATAACTTGATAACAAAAATAAAGAGGAGAGTCGATAAAAAAGTACTCGGGGTAAGATAGGGAAAGCAACTATTATCATTATTCATTACTGATTTTTAGCGAAGACTAAACTAACTGTTTGACAGGAGATTATAGTCAAAGTGTTGTGAAAGGAGAACGTCTCAAAATCTCCATTTATAAGAAAATTAAATCCCTAATTAATCCTTTACATGATACAAAACATAACGTTCTTATTTTGATTGTAATAAATCGCTTAAAATAAATATAAATTATACTAAATAAATAATTTCTTATCTCTCACCTGGTGCTAATGTTAGTTCATCATTTAACCGCGCCTCATAAGTGTAAAGTGCTCTACATTTTCCAATGATCTTTTGAGTTGTTTCATCGCTGCCTTCAGTTTTGCCTATGCAATTTAATTCTGTTGAGCTGTCGCTTTGGGACGAAAATTCATCTGTAAATAATTTCATTTATAAATAAATTTCTTTACAACTTCTGCTGTAATTCTTATTCTCTGCTG
>DWCF01003383.1:0-19819 GCA_018230265.1 Delias oraia
AGATCGCAGCGGGTGGGCGTCTTTGAGGGAGGCCTATGTCCAGCAGTGGACTTGAATGGGCTGATGATGATGATGAAGAAGAGTTCGAATAATAGAGGAGGTTCAGAAAGTTCATAATTCAATAAGTAATTTGTTGACAAAATCACATAATTGAAAATTACTATTAAAAAAAATCTCGAACATCGAACTCAAGGTGAGTTGAACGCGTAGTCAATAATCCATTTACTTTAAAAATACCACATTACGCCTGTGATCGTACTTTGAATAATTAATTCCATTTACATTTGCTAATTTATTCAAAAATATCATTTAATTGTGTTAATTATGTAATTTTATTATAAGTAGTAGTTTTATTATATAACTGGACTTCAAAGCCAAGAATGTGTGATTCAATTAGCGTATAAAATATTGCATAAAAAAGGTGTATATTATAATCTGTCGACGAGGTGCAAGTGTAAATGAGCAAGGCCTAGAAGCCTTTTAAGTGTTGCAGCAGTACTTGTAAGGCTTCTTAAATTAACCAGTCTGATAATTATATAGCTATACACTATAATTACTTAATGAAAATCCTATATATAAATGTCTTTGCTAAGTGAACCGCGTGTATATGACATATTAAATATAGCTGTTCACTGTATAGTAGATTCGATGCTCGCAGTAAAAAGGGTAGTAATAACGGTCAAAAATCACGCAAGAGTAATAAAATTTGTATTATAGACTCTAAGTTCGATTCTCAAAAAAACATCTTAAATATAGAGATATTATCATATTAATAATGCAGTTTTTCCTTGTACTGATTTAACTGTTTAAATGTTTGTGGGTATAGGCTGGTTTTGTTTTAAATTATTATACATATGTACATTTAATTAGGTCTAAGTTATTTGAAGTGGGTCCATGGATGTTGGGTTAGGTAACATTTGGGGATCCTCAACGGACTCTTCATTAATTATAAGCAATTGTTTTTGGAAACGGTGGCAAAAGAGCACGATGCTCATGAAGGTTAAGCGGTCCTCTGCCCATGGACACATCTAGCCTTTGTAGAGCCACGGTGCATTGCCGACCTTAAAGGGATAAGTACTTTTTTTGAAGGACTTCAAGTCGTATTTATTTGAAAATACATCTGCTGGCAGCTGATACCATAGAGTACAGGCGCGCGGCAGAATGTGCCTTAAAAAACGGTCTACAATGTATTAAAATATGCCGCAGGTTTCGCACATAATCTTGTTGTTAAAACAAGAAAGAATATTTTAAGAAAAAATCTAATTTTATCATTGTTTATAACTCTATATATAATATATGTCATTCATATTGAGGCCAAATATATTTCTTATGAGTGTTATTTCTCCTAGAAATGTTTTCTTAAAAGACTGAGTAGGTACTTTATAAATGGTTTGCTTTTTCCCAAAAATATTCTATCACAGGGATCTGTAAAGGTTTTTAGAATTACAATAGTGCTCTTTGATTCCAGTAAGAGACTGCTTTGAGTGTTTTAATCATAACTTTGAGTAACGTAATTGTTGCAAATTATTGATCAGCTGCGTGAATAGTTTGGGTCCGGCGACGGCGGGCTTCCGATTCAACCCTTGTCCATCACACCTTTCAAAGTGTTTCTATTATCCATTTTTATGTCTAGTCTAAATTAATTTAACATATATTTATTGTAATAATAATAATTAATAGTGTATTAATTCTTATTTTTTACGATTTCCACAGACTGATAATAACATTAAACAAGTGATTGAATTACGTATTTCGGAATACTTGTTTTGTCTTAATACGTACATTATGTGCAATATTTATATACACCATGTTGTTTTTACGGTATAGCATTGAACAACGCAGGCAAGTTTCTTGATGATAGAATCGCTGTCGTTCAGGGATAACACATGTGTTGTCCGCTTTTTACGCCGCTAAGCATTATAACTTAGTGAGCCTCCGGTGTCCTTACTCACCTAGTGAATCACAGTAAAAATACTTTATATTTCATGCTGGTATTTTGTGAGCAATAAAGATTATGTTTATTAAATTGTATTTAAATATGTTCTAAATTATTATATAATAGTTTGTCTTAAGTTTTACTTTTTTAAAGAGTTTTCTTTAGAAACTCTAGAGATCTTTAGAACTTATCTGCATTTCTTAAAATATTGCAATAACTGTCAACAAGACTCGACTTGTATTGAGTATTTTGACCACATCACAATTGATCGCTCCCTACAAAGTTATCTGTATTATGACAGATATATTAGCAGAGCAGATCTTGCCATTTTGTATGAAATTGACATGGGTCAGTGTACTGAGTGCTCAGTCCGGCGTCGCGCCGGAAGTCTCTTGTTTTAAATACAACGCTCCATTGATTTACAAACTGGACTATGGGAATATATTCGATATATTTAAAATAATACATTAACTAATTGAAAGTGGCTTTTGTTTATACAGATGATTAAATATCAATTTAGGTAAATAACATTTCTAACTGTAGAAATGTATGTTTAAAACTCTTTCATGCAAATTACCGGGCAGAACGACCCGACAACTGTTTAAAATATGATTTTGAAAAATCAACTTCTAGTTACTTCTAGTTACATACTATACTTCGAAATATATGTTCTTCTTTTTTTAATATATTTTTAAAGCAGACAATGGAGTAGATGGGTGTCCTATATTGTAAGAACACCGCCGCCCATGGACAACCGAACTATAGCCCGCGCATTGGTAGTGTTGCTGACTTTTTAAGCCACTTAAGTAGCATTTTTAGGGGCGTCTGGCATTTTCACTCACTTAGCGAAACACAGTAGAAGAACCGTTTCAAGTGCAATTATAATTTCACGGTGAGTATTCTGTGATATGTACTTTACTTTTATTATATACTACTTTATATAATACTTTTATTATATACTATATTATATACTTTACTTTTACAATATTTATTGGATTAATCCATTGTATAAGTAGTTAGGAAAGAATTAAAAATTTTGTTTTTATATTTATTTTTTTAAACTGGGAGGCAAAGGGGCAGGTTATTTGCCTAAGGCAAGCGATCTGCAGCCCATGGATATCTTTATACCCAGTTTTAACGCGTCTACGACGCTGGTTTTTGGTAAATTGAATTAAAAGCTCAAAATGGGAGAACTGATGAATTTTAAAACTGTGTGACTGTAATTCATCAATCAATCATTTAAACAATACAACTACACCCTGTGACCTAACAATGTCACGTGGGGAGCTTATCGTAAAATCTTGACCGCTCAAGCGCCTTTTTGACACCCGACATAGATATTAAATGCTGATACAAAATACATGAATTTTTTAGTAAAACTGTAACCGTATGTGTAATTATGATCGATTGCCAGAGAAAACATTTTAATTTAAGAATTAGAGAATGAAGGAAGCACTTCCGGTATTAGTTTCCGGTTCTTTCTAATATCTTAGAAATGTGTTTTACGGATGAATTGCATTGCTTAGAATAATCATTAAGAACTATTTTGAATATAGTAGCGATAAATGGCAATTTCTCTGTGTTATTCAATCATTAATAGAATTGAAATTATTATTATTTAAAATGTATTTAATATATTTTTATATATATTAATCATATATTTATATTTTAAATGAAATACAGTAGTACTTTAAGTAATAGATTTTTTATGTTCCTAAATAAAAGAAGCCTTGCAAAGTTTAGCCTTTATAGACACTTTACTAAGTTCATGTGAACGTATTATTGTCCTGCAATATATTGGTACTTAACTCGTAAATATGTCTTAAATTGTATTTGACAGTGCAAAATCATAAAGTGCACTAACGATCTGTTAATGTCTTATTTATGGGTGTATGTGTGTCGAACACACAATTTTCACATGATCATCCCTTGCTACCTGAAATTGTTAAGCGGTACTTTATGGGACGGATAGAGATAAAATGTTTAGACTCTCTCGATTTTGTAAATATATCTTTTTGCAATTAATACATTTGGATTAGCGGCTAAGATATTTTCAAGTTAAATGCGATATTTTGCAGTACTGTAAATTCATTATTATTTATATTAAGGGATTTTCATATTCTATTGCAGACAACGTAGGTGACGCTTCTATATGGTAAGAGAACACGGCCGCTCATGAACAACTTCGCCACAATTTGGGTATTTGCTGTGTTGCCGGATTTTATCACCGTTTAAGCGGCACTTTTAAGGGCCTCCGATATCCTCACTTACTTAATTTCACGCTGAGTATTTTGTGAGCTCGTGGTATCGCTACGGACGAACCGGCGAGCGTCAGTATATGCTTCAGCATAGCTCTCTCACGGATAAAAAAACTGTGACAAACGTGCAGGTGGCGCAACTTATTTAAATATTAGCTAAGTAGGAATGCGCTAAGGAAACATATAAAATACTCAAATAGTTATTTATCTATTTATTTCTTGATTTTTTCATTACAAGAAATAAACAAGTACTTTTTAATTTGTTTTTCACTTTGTTGCTTTGTCGCAATTGGCGTTGTCGCTATCTATGAACGAAATGTCGTTTTGAATGCTGAGTGATCTTCCAACGTAACGGAGATAAAGTGTTACAAAATCTTATATTAAATTAAATATTGAGTATAGTTTGTTAAGTTATGTGAATATTTAGAAATAATGATTATTGTTAAAATAATTTTATTAATAATAAAATGGATTAAAGATGGCAATTATGGCAAACATCCCTTCAAGGGGGAGGCCTGTGTCCAGCAGTGGACCGTCTTACGGCTGAAATGATGATGATGAATATAATTTATTGTCGTTTCTTTATTTTCTGTAAGTAATTTAATTGGAGTTATTGTACCTACTCAATAAATAAAATTAAGTTACTTTATTTTAAATGACACAAATTCTTGCTAATTTTAAAATCATTGATTTTGAAATATTTGTCAGGATGTCTCTACGACGTTCGTAGCTCTGCGTGCACTGTGTGATTTTTTACGGTTTCCACTCGAGTAGTTTGTATCAGTAGGATTTTAATACACATTTAGATAGCTATTTAACCCGTGCACCGTTGTACGTTTTAGAGGCAATATAACATGTCAGAAATGGTTATTTTACGGTTGCTTTAGGGTGCCTTCAGATTTCGGTGTCATAACATTTTGAGTTGATGCCTTGACGTATCGAATGATAAGGTGACGAGTCTAGTTTTAATGGCGCTTGATAAGAAATTGATACTTCTCCGTAAGAAGTACTGTTAAACATATTATTACCTAATATTGTACCATGTATGTGTATGATCAAAGTGACATACGCTTTTGTGACGGCAATATATTATTTTTTAAAATTATAATCAGAACTAAGGTTCGTTTTTTGTGATATATTTACTATTTTGTATAATATTGTAATTATTAATTAATTATTTTAGAATTACTAGTTTAAACTAGACTAAATTAAAGACTAAATAGTAGTTAATACTTTAGTGTCTTGGTTGTATATAAATATTTTGGGTAGAAATGTAAATAATAAAATCAGTATCATCTTTAAATCAGAAAAATCTATTTTTATTTAAAATTTTCAAACCTCTGGCTTAACAAGGAGCATAAACCACTGAAACATAAGCCAGATATGATGAATTGTTAAGTGTCAATATTATAATATTAATATTTTATCTTTATTGCAAAAAGGAAAAATTCAAACTGTGAAATATTAATATTATGAAACTAAACCCCAATAGAAATTTCAAAAGCGGAGATCAATCGAGCGTTATGTAACAAAACAAACATATTTGTAATTCAAAGCAAATAAACTATTTCTAAGTTAACCAAAATGTAATTTTTCAAATGTTTGCCTACCCTTGGTTCCGCCGTGGACGATTAAAAATTACCGTTCAACAGGAAGGGTTACAAATAACGTGTTTCTTATTGTTATAGGACTTTGAACAGTGCTTCCCAAATTTTATTTTTAGAACAAGGTCATACGATATTCTAAGGACTGTATTTTGGAGATAACTTAAACTGTATTTTCAATTTATTTGATAAAAAATGAACATTATTCTTTTTAAAATGTCAAAAAGTTCTTCACCATATCGTGAACCAAAAAAATTAATGAAAAAAACCACTAAAAAATTACAAATTCCAATTCTTAATATATTTGTTATTCAATAAAGTTTTTAAGAAATGCGTTTTCAATTTCGTCATCTCTTATGGTTTATTACTCATCCTTTATCTTTATTATTCGTAAATAAATATATGTTATAATAAAAAATTGTAAATATATATATGAATTTTAATATTTGTTTTGAATTAATTAATTAATTTTATTAGATACTAAATAATAAGTTTGAGATTCGTTACATGTAGACGTATTGTCAATCAACTCAACATAATCCTCACAAAATCTTCACGCTTTTTGATCGCAATTCAAAACAATTTCTTGCTTTTTAAAAGTATATTCAATATCTCCCTCGTGTAAGCGATAAAGGTTCTCTTACATGAACGTATAAAAGATGAATTATCTTATATTTTTATTACCTAACGCAAGCTTTGATAATCGAGCATTAATAATAACAAAAGCCTTTTTATTTAATATATATATATTATATTTAATTTTATAACGCATATATCGTTTATTTTTATTGTAACTATCCTATTTAGTATATTGTGTTTCGCTAAATAAGGCCTTCACAGGCCTAAGTTTTACCAAATAAATGGTAACTCTTTCACTATAATGTATCAAACTATCGTAAAAATTTCCTACCATGAAGCGAAAGCTATCGGGTTCGAATCATGGAAAATAAAAAATAATAATTTAATTTATAATTTATTCGTTCATTGGAAGGGCTTGACAGTGACCGGGCAAGTGTCTTAACCATGCTGAATCACATACAGACGCACTAATTGGGCCGGCACGTTCGAAGTGATACCACGGGCTCACAAAATACTCAGCGTGAAACGGTACTTGTACTGTATTTCGCTAAGTGAATGTGGATATCGGAGGCTGTCGAAATTATGCAACTTTAATTAAAATAAAGGTATTAAAATAAAATTATTTCCAACACCTTATAATGTTGGCTAATTAAAACCACCCTACCAAAGAAACGGTTGAAATCAAACAGCGTAAAATGTCTCCAGCGTGAAGTAAAGAATCGGGGTGTCACACAGCACCCAGTCATTAAGGCGTATTCAAAACTTTGATCGGAAACTATAAATAATAGAAATCCGGATCGGACCGGATCTCCTTTATTCAACTATTACAAGGAACCCTTCGATCGATTGGATCGCTTTAATTGCATACTTCGATATTTTCACCTCACAGGTGTGCTGCGTCATTATAAACTTCTCATCTTGTAACTTATAAAGGATTATGAATATAGACGTTATTGGGAACGAATAATATAATAGATGGAAGAAAAATGTACATAGGACCGTCCAACCAGGTTAAATTGGCTATAGAACAACGATAATATAACAATGTTCTACATTTATTTATATAACAATGACTTACCTAGTATAAGTCGTCCACCACCCATGGACAGCCTTATATCCAGTAGATCTGCAGTTGCTTTGCCGGCCCTAAAGGGGCTATATTGGTTTTAAAATACCACAGCAGACAGTGATTCTTCAGATAGATAGTGCGCGGCGCGAGATGTCTTAACAACATAATATGAAACTTTTGTAAAATAAAATGATATGATTAATAATTGTTCTATTGAATATTATTTTTACTTTATAATAGATTTTTTTCCATTAAAATATTGAAAACTTTAAAAAATGTTAACACCAGTGAGATTGAATAGTCTTAGTATGAGAATAGCGCAATGTAAAACGGAGAATATATATTTTTTTCCAAAGTCGGTATTATGTCAAGACACAATAAGCCACGGTCTCAAATGTCAATCGATATAACGGTTCAAATCAAAACCTAAAGCATTTTATTTGACGCAACAAAAGAAAAAATATTCGAGCTTAAAATTTCAAAGCAAAAAATTGTTACAATTAGACAGTTTTTGTTCCTCGTTTGGATTAAAAGAGTCTTTTAAGTGACAAAAATAAGGGATACAATGACACGTCAGCTTGGGGTTGCGTCTCCCTTCCAAAGTGTTGGGTGACGTGTTGCGATTTTGACGGAGGCCTTTTTTGCGAAACATCTTGCATAAATTAACAGATGTATGAATATTCCCATGTCATTCTATAAGCTATATCATCCCTTCTGTTATCCTTGAGCAAGGTGAACGTTAAAAGCAATGCTTACATATACGTCGCTACATACTTTGTTTACTACCCACATTTTACATATAAGGCGACAAAATTTGTTAAATCTTTATAGCCATTTTGATATAATTTAATATTAAATAGCTAACTTTATCGGTATTATTCCATAATAGATAAACAATTAAATATTAAATTTTTATATCATAACTCACTTAAAAACTATATTTTTTCCAAATGTTAGAATAATTTAAATGTACCAACCGAATTAAAAAAAATTAAACTCATCATTCCATATTATATATTTATTAGAGTGTTCGTATAAGTGGACAAATTTATGACACCCAATGCCGCATAAATCATTTTCTCGGGTGACGTTTTAAATACATTTTTATAAGGGAGCACCATGTACTGAAATTTATAGAAGAATTTATAAGTAATTTGCAAATAAATCTTCCTAAGTAAGGGGACTTACAATGTAAGAATGTTATTAACGGCGTGTTTCGATAATTGTCGCACGTAATTTATAAAAGCGATATTTTTATGAAAAAAAAAACTCTTTGTTGTCTATGAGAAGCTGAGTTTGGGGATATTGTGTAACTGATCATTCTCTTTGTTGCAGAAGGTGAGAGGACAATTCTTGTAATTTACTTCAGAGTGCCGGTTTTGGAAGCTGTAAGTTTTTTTATATAAAACAAAATTCAGCTGGCTCATCTAGGGTTAGCGGACCGCCGCCCATAGACACTACTAGACCCATCTGCGGGTGTGTTACCGGATAAATTTGCATTATTTTATTGCAAATCTAATGAAGCTTTTTGATATTTTAATGTTCATTATCCATCACAAATGTAGCTGAATTATCAATGATGACCTACCACACTATGTATCTTGTTAATAAATTATTTTCGTATGAATGTAAAATTAACCCAATAAGCATTCCAAAAAATGTAGTTAAATACTGTCTATTCGTGGCTTATACATCGAATTTCAAAAGAAAATAATAAGAATATAAACATAAAAATTAGCTATTTTACTTTAGAAATACATATAAAATATTTTAATTTAAGAGTTTAATTAAAGTGTTTAAAAAAGCCCAAATTCGACAGGATCAGTCCAGAAACTTAGATTCTTAACATTCCCGAATATCAACAACAAATATATTTCTTGACATTAAAACAAAGTAATTTCTATACAGTTTTCGCATTTATAGTAATAAAATAAACGCAGCGTAATTGCAATTCCATAAGTGACATTACAACAATAGAGAAAGGGGCAACGGTATATGGAAAATTGTGTATTGTTTTACATCGTTCTATTAACGATCGCACGGACTCACAATAAACCGTATAGAATTATTATATTATCTATCGGGTGATGTGTTGGACTCAATAAATAGAATCCCATAAACAATAATTAAGCCTTCGATGTATTTATAAAACTAACTAGTATTGAGAACCTCGTCTCTTGGTCTTATAAGACTTACGAAGCGAGAGAAATCGAGTTATTGAAGGCTTTTTTATGCTACAGCGGAGAAGGTTTATCTCTTAAATGGTAAGAGAAAACCGCCGCTCATGAACAACCGCGCTACATTCCGCGCATTGGTTGTGTTGCCGGCTTTTTAGGCTTTCATAATTGTCTGAAATGTATTTTCATTATATAATACAGCTGTTATTATACTATAATATATATAAGTACGTTCTACATTCTATTCTTTGGTGTTTGTCATCTTTGAAAGCATAATTTTCTCATTTCCTAACGAGAAATACTTAATTTTTGCAGTGAAATATCCGCCCACATTAGTGAGCGCAGCGGGGCGCGACGAGCAAAGCGGAAAAGTGCGCTATACGTATCAGAGAAATCGTCTTTATTTACGTAATCATTTGTAATGACGATGGTTAGACCTTTACGGTAATTGGAATTATATCTAGGCATTTCTCCATTTAATAAATACGTTGTATATTTATGCACACTTGAGCATGTATAATTTGCTAGGAAATTGCGGCATAAAGCAAGATTAATATGTGTGGCCTTACAATGAATTTGCATTAAATTTATGTAAATAAGACAATGTTTGACATAATTTAGTAGGGTGTTTTAGTTTGTTTATATTTTTTACTTGTTTATAATCTATACGACTAAGGGTAGGTAATAATTACAGAAATAATAATGATTTTCTATACTTATCCATCTGTTGTTTTAGGTAAACTAAAATCGTAAATAAATTCAACAGTGAAAGTATTGTTTTTGTTAGTTGAAAGTATATTTATTGTTTACGCCCTTTTACTAATTCCTAAACAAACATATTAGTCCCAAACAAAATATATAATACTAAGATAAAATATATTTCCAAAACATGGTATTTATTAAAATTGAATTATAAACCTTTTTTATAAGAACATATTAAAATGTATTATTTATTATAGCAGCGTCCTCCGCGTACTCTAAAACCTAACTGCGATCGCTAACCCTCCTGCCAAACGTGGCGATTATTGCAAATACGCCCATTGAAGTCGAAGTTTATGTCCAGCAGTGAACGTCCTACGGCTGAAATAATGATGATGATAGTTGCACCTAACTAATATCATCTTCGTAAATAACTGAACGGAAATACAAAAACCAAACTCTCCACTTGTCAGCGTGTCCCAACCCAGTTCACGCCCAATCGAGGAATTTAACGCGACAGCAATATCCACTACTATCTATCACCTACAAGAGCAGTTAGCTCTCTCTACATATAATTTAAAGCCATTAAAGACATCTGCAGACCCCAGCAATAGGCTCAGCTTACTTGGGATGCGTGCTGTCCCTGCGGTGCCCTTTTTTTGTTTCTACGTGAGGGGGTGAGTTTTTCGTGTAAGGGGTGAAACTGTGGGGACTTATGTTTATGGCTCCAATGTTCTTGACTCATATACCTCGTTTTATGAAAAACACCGTCTTCAATTGTCGTTTTGAGTCATAATCCGTGTGTGCCCGTGGAAGTTCGTGTTTCTATATACATTATTCATTATACGCGCCTGTAAACTCTTTCTATGCTTAAAGAAATTTTTAAATTAATTATAATGATTGGTTATAGAATTATCTTACTATAGTGAATGGATGCAATTATCTATTGAAAAAACTTATGTAACCGTAAAAGTCAACAGCGCATCCGCAGCTCTGCTGGGACTAGTGATACCCACGGACAGAGGACCACATCTTAAGTGATCGTATTTGTTTACCTCTTGATTTTAATTTAAAAAAATTGTAAGGAAGTTTTATAAAAGTGTAATTTAAAGTTATTGATTGATTAATTAAAAACTTGTATAATAGTTAAAATACATAGTACCGACTTGACATTTAAATAAATAAAAAATTTCACGAAATCAAGTAGTCTACACGAATGTAAGTGCTTTTAAAATATTACTAAACTAGACCATTATATGTCGAATTAAAACAGAGTAATGTAGGAAGTGTAGATGTAAAATAAATCTCAAAGAAACGCGTTAATGTAACATAACGTTTCGGATAGCACAATTAAATAATTCAATGTAATTTTACAACTTGATCATTGCTTGTGAGTTGTGACGCATTCAAGAATAGATCGAAAAAATACTGAAACGATTGACGTCACCAGTGATATTTTAGTACAAACGACTAAAACTGTGTCAAGCAGTTTATTAGGTGAATAAATTAACTGGCAACAATTTATATAATTATAATTAAAATTCTACGCGTCTTGGCAACATTGAGATATAAATTCGTTCAGAGCATTTACATCGTTCACACTTGTATTTTTGTAGTGAAAATATTTTTGAACTAAATTAATGGGGAGTGGTGATCGTGACATTGTTTTTATATTTTATAAGGTCGATTAAAAATATCTACGTGAAATCAAATTCTCAAAATAAAATTACAATAATAAATTACGATCAGCATACAGAAAATTATTATATCATGTGTCTGTAAGATTTCTTTACATTTCTGCTATTTATATTCAATGTTTGGGTTATTTCATGAAAAAATCTCTTATTATTTATTGGTATAATCTTATTATATACTTGTAAGTAGTAGTAATATATTATTTTCCGAGGGATCTGAATCAATTATCTCCGACACGGCATCAATCTACAGAAAAGACGTACAGTGTATTCATCACAAAGCCATGTCATATATCTTGTATCATTAGCTAGTACTTATATTTTTAAGAGCATACCTATCCCTAAAAGTCCGGCTTCGCAACCGCGGCCCTTTAGGACCTGGGGGTATCCAAAGCTTAAGGAAAACTTATGCTATGTGAGCCTCCTTCGCGTTACGATTTTCATAAAAATTACTATTATATTCACGCAGTTGATAGACATTTAGATAATTTTTAAGAGCCTCGTAGCTTAATAGTTTTAAAAGTGTATCATGAAGCGAGAGGTATCGGGTTCGAATCCCGGTCCGGAAAATATTATAATTTATTTTATTCTGTCTCTGGAAGGGCTAGACAGTAGCCGGGCGAGTCTCTTACTACTGTCGCACACGTGGAGGAGCCATGCTGTAGCATATGCTGACGTACTAATTGGGTCGACGCGTCCGAAGTGATACCACGGGCTCACGGAATACTCAGCGTGAATCGGTACTTGTACTATGTGTTAGTAAGGATATTAAAAGTGCCGCTTAAGCGTCGTAAAAAGTCGGCAACACAACCAATGCGCGGTTGTTAATGGGCGGCGGTGTTCTCTTTCCATAAAGGAGACCCACTTGCTCCGTTACCCGCTATAAAATTTAAAAAAAACACTGAAATTGTGTTCTATCATGAAGTTACAGTTAACGTCTAATTTATTTCGTATAGTTCTTAATTTTAGACAGTAGAATTCTACCAAATTCCAATAACCGAAACTACAATATCCAATAAGTGAAAGCAAGCAAAACATTGGCGTGTTTAATCACACCATACCCTGATTAGACGACCCTCACCATAAAAAACATTATCGTTGCGTCCCTCCGTAAAAAAACATAAAGAAAAACACAATGGCCAATGCATCGATATTGGCAGTTAAGCACATCCACGCGCTGATTGCATCGCTATCACTAACTTTAACGTCACATAAGACGCTATAACTTCCATTTCTATGCAGTTGAAAAACAGCACTTCAAGTATTACGCTATCATATAATATACATACATATTTAGACTATATAATACAAATCTTGTGAAAGTCAAAGATCTTTATTTTATATAGTTTTTCTTATTCTATAGCGGACAATGGAACAGGTGGGTCTCCTATAGGGTAAGAGAATACCGCCGCCTATGGCCTACCGCGCCATAGTCCGCGCATTGGTTGTGTTATCGGCTTTTCACGCTGCTTAACCACCATTCTTAAAGGCCCCCGATATCCTCACTCACTCACTTACCGAAAGACATAAGTAACAAAATAAAAATGGTCTATTTTCATATCAAGTAAATAAATAAACAAACCTTGAAACAAAATAGGAAGTGACATTATTGCGAAAAATTAATGATGAATTATTATCCACTTTAGTAGCGTACGTGTAGAAAAAGATGATTAAATTGACATTCGAGTTTGAAAATATGGACGAGTTATAGACAGATAATGGCTCATTCCAATTGTAAAATCGTTTAATAGATACTTTATGAATACTTCAATGAGGCGTAACAGCTTTCACGTTGCGAAAACGTCAATTAACTTCATCATAGTGAAATATCACTCAATTGTTCATAGTTGCAATGCTATAAAAATACTCCTACCTTACATTATAATCATTGGGAATACGAAACAGGACGGCGTTACAATCTTTTAATGAATGTTACGATGAGGATCCAGAAAGTGAGTTTAATGAAAATAAATGTAATGTGCGATCGGAAACGGCGAGTTTTCCTCTTCAATTACAAAGACGACCAACATAAATAGCCTTAGGGTAAAATCTCAAAGCATTGAAAAAAACATTGGAGCATTTCTGGCGATATGCTTAATGCACCCCCACACAAGTTATCGATTAGAAGCTTTTTTATGCAAGAGGGACCCTGAGGGGCGCTCGCTGGGGAGAGTGGCTGAAACAAAAAACAAGTGAAGAGCGAAATAAAAAGTTTAAACAAGTATGCATCGGTTGCCCTAAGATGTAGGAAATCAATAGTCGATTCCGCCCGTTGCAAATCTTCTGCGAGTCCATTTGAATTTCAATTCGATAGAATTTGAGATGTTGACGTAATTCCGCGTTGATCGCTGGCTGTAAATAATTTTGTTACAGACAAATAGATTGCTTTAAAAAGAGTTTATATGTCATTTCTTTTATGATAGTTATATTATAGTCGCTTATGATGTCATGTCTCCGTTGCATGCGGTTAAATGTGCTAAGCCATAATTCCTTTCACGTAATTAACAATTAAATCAGCTCAAATAATTCTATTAACTCATAATTCTCTATAACTTGAAGTGATTGCATTGCGTCTTCCTGATAAATTTCTTTAATATACTATTGAATTTCATGCAAAACTGCTAGATCCAATTGAGGCAAAATTACGTACAAAGTGATACCAAGGGCTAAAAGCACACTCAGCGCGAAATGGTAGTTGTACTTTAAACGATGCTCCTACTGTGTTTTTATGAGTGAGTGAGGATATCAGAGACCTTAAAAGGATGCTTTGGTAGCCTAAAAAGTAGGCAACACAACCAATGCGTGGACTGTAGTGTTATCCATGGGCGGCGATGTACTGTTATCATATAGGAGACACACCTGCTCCGTTGTCGGCTATACCATCGAAAAGTTATTTAAAATTTTAAGCAATCAAATATCAGAGATATTTAGACTAGTCGACCACCACAATTTTCTTTAAATACAAAACCACACCGTGAAAAATTATAATCCTCAATTTCATTCGATACGATATCTGAATCCGTAGCGGGCCATCAATCAGCAGAGTTTATAACAAATAGTCGAATCGAGTCAGTACACTTTGCCCAATTAAAACGCCCTCGGGCTCAGATGCGCACTCTTCTTGATCGTTGGAGCGTCATCTTTAAATTTGCGTCGTTAAGATTTAATTTCTATCAAGCTCCCCCCAGGCCGGGGACCCAACCTGTCGCGCCAAATATTTTTCTCTGCAGTTTTTTCCCTCCTTCGATGGCACTTACCCGCCTCCCCTCTGCACGCATTTTTTTATCATTAAAACTCAGAGTGGGGTCGCCGAACCCGCTTCGCCAACACGCGTTGTCATAACAAAACATAATCTTATGGAGAGCTTTCTCAAGGAATTGCCAAGTCGTAGTTTCGCTTCTATTATACATTTTATGTAACACAAAATGAAAGAATTAAAATTAAATTAAATGCTTTATTATTATTACGAACAAAATACTTGATCATTAAAAAATATACAACACACAATTTAATTCTGTTTTGTATACCAGTTTTTTATAACACTATAAATAATAAAAATTATTACGAAAAATATCTGTATCTGTAAGACTTTATTCTATAGCATAGTCTATATTCTTTAGAAGTACTTGTCCAAAATGAGAATATAACATGTTTTAAAAAATAACAATTTTTTAAATTTTTGTGTTAATATTTATAGTAAAATCAATCACAGTTATATTTCGCATAGTTCGCAGTTCCTAAGAGATATTTTAATAAAAGCAAAGGGATTGGGACTTATGTTTGTTACAAGACAAGGGGCGACCACCGCAATTCTCTACAGTTTTCCAACTTTTTCCGCTCAGCCACTTATCACTGCCCTCCGTTCTCCCCCCACCGTCGCCCCCCGTCGCCCACTCACCACTAATTGCGTCCGTTAATTAGGAAACGTCATGAGTGTTTACCGAGAAGCGGTAAGTGTGAAGTTGGTAGCCACTAATGCTTCGGCGAAATTACTTCCCGAGTTAAAAGTTTTTCACAAAATCAACTCGGATTAATTAGTGGATGGGTGGGATTAGACGCTGGCTGAGATCTAATAAGATTATGGGAGTTTTGTTTCTGCAAGTTTTCAGCTTTACTTACCTTAATTTGGTTGGCGGTTGTTTAATGCCTTTGTGTAAGTTGTAACAACATTAAGACTTGATTACTTTATGGAATTGATCTTGCGTATTAAGTATTTATTCATGTGTTTGCTGTTGTTTGTCGTACACTTTGAGCTACGGATATATTCTCTCGTTAGGGTTGCGTCTGTCTTCTCATTTAATTAGAATACAGTGTAAACTCTATATAACGACACTGAAGGGACTGTGCATTTTATAGCGTTATAAGGAGTTGTCGTTAAATGGAGAGAAGAACAGGTGGATGGAAGACAAGCTAAACTAACTAAAGCCAATTGATTTCGACGCCTTAGGGAGTTTGCCGTTAAATCGTGAGACGTTACATGGAGTTTACACTATATATGTTAGAATTATTTTAATGAAAAAAACTTTAAATCACAACTAAAATTATTGTCTTATTCAATATAGAGCTATAATTTATCCGTGAGAGAGCCATGCTGCAGCATATGCGGATGCATTAAATGAGCCGGCTCGCCGAAAATGTTACCTCGGGCTCACACAATACTCAGCGTGAAAAGGTAGTTATACTTGAAACGGTGCTTCTACTGTGTTTCGCTGAGTGATCGGAGGCTTAAAAATGTCACTTAAGCGGGGTAAAAAGGCGACAGCATAAACAATATGAGGACTGTGGCGCGGTTGTTCATGAGAGGCGGTGTTCTTATAAAAATATAGGAGACCCCACCTGCTTTACTATAATTATTCTATATTTATTTATTTAATACATTATTTTATAATAATTGACGTATTTATTATGCGCCTTAGTTTTTCTAATGGTTTTATCTATATAAAAGACCTCATTTTTTAAACGAAAACATTTGATTACCTAGAATTACTAACTTGCACATTTTAAACTGTAATCTTTCATGGAGATGTACACTCTTTTTTAGTATAGTATTTCCTTTCCAGTTATATTGTAAGTGTTTAAAGACAGTCAAAAGAAAGTTGTAACTGAGGTGTGAAAGCCATAATTAACATCAGACAACTTAATTACAACGCGAAGGGAGAACGAAATGTGTCATCGTGACTGAGTTTATTGAGTCTAAACGGTTAAGACTTTGTTACAAGCCATTACGCTATATCTCTGTTTTAAAACCACTATGTTGTCCGGATATATTGACTAAGATGTTTTCAAAGTAAGAAAAAATAGTTTAAAGAGGAAGCCAAACGCGCAGGCTCTATCAGCTGAGCCACCCATGATCATTACTAAGATTAACACATTTTTTGAGTATAATTCTTCATTTTTTTTTATTGCATAACGAACAATAGAGCAAGCGGATGGCTTTTATCATAATAGATCACCACTGCCCACCTTAAACAACAAGGTTTTTTCTTTTATTTTAAAAGGAAAGGGTAGCAAACGAGCAGAAGAAGCTAGGATGAGCAGTTCTCATCCCATGGACACCCCTAGCCCTTGCATAGCCGCGGGTGCGTTGCCGGTTTTCATGGCTTGAGTAGTACAACGACCATGGGCTTCCCATATCTTCCACTGAGTGAGCTCAGTGAAATATAGTACAAGTACAGTTTCAGGCTGATCTGTGAACCGTTGGTGTCACTTTGGAGAAACCGGCTCAATTAATTCGTCATTGTATCCTACAATGTAGCTCTATAGTCTATTACGGGTAAGACAGTGTTAAGACACTTGCCTTGCCATTTTCCTTCCAAAGGCCGAATAAATTGAAAATTTTATTTATATCAGGGATCGAAGCCGGTTCCTCTTACTTTACTTACAAGACTAAAAAGGCCAAGTGATAATGTAAGCTACCGTTATCAAATTAATGAATCAAATTATTTCAGTTAGTTTTATAGCTTTTGTCTTTCAAATCTGTGTTAAATTTTGATATATTAATACTGAAATGAATAATATTACTTACCATATTAAACTTGTTAAAGCTTTATTTTCTCGTTAAAGGTACAAAGTGTAGGTACATCGGCAACTTTGTTCGCTGTGTGTAGCAGTGCGTATTTACACATTATTCCTTGTTACAACATATTTGCCGCGTTGTTCGTGATAAATGTAATACAAACAATCAAATTAAGTATTCATTGGCGTTCGTAGTCGAAGAAAAATACCATTCATGTGCTTGTCTTATTAACATTCCGCCCCCGTGCGCCTCCGATGAGTAATTGCTTTCTTAATTCGCGTCATCCATCCTCAAAATAGGGCAATTTTTCATACCACTGCGCCGTATACCTAACAAACTAACATACCATAAAGAGAGATTACGTAAACCGTCGGAATAAACCAACAGTTAAGCTTTTGTTGAGTTGGAAAAAGGCTAAAGAAATTTACAAGTCATAATAACAGCCGCGGTGAGGTTATAGAAAGCTAACAACGCGAAATCGTTAGTCGATGTTTGCGGGCTGCTGCTTTCTTTCCCTTTCTAGGCTTTTCATTTATTCCCCAAAATATAAAAGGATTCTGGGGAGACGGCGAGCGTCGTTAGCGATATTGTAATTTTATTATTTGTATTTTTACGAATACTTTTAATCAGCAAGCTGAATGAGGGGATGTAAATCAGATTCCAATTTCAATTAGTACAGCCTCCTTAAGGAATGATCCGGCCGAGTGAATGAGTATTGATGGCTTCGCTCGTTAATATTACTTGAGGACTCAATCAAAACTGCTTAGAATTGTATTTTTCAAATTTGATACATTCAAATGGGAAGCAATATTTGTAAATATGTCCATTTTTTGTCTCTTCAATGTCTAAAATTTGTATCATTATTTAATCATACTAGTTGTTCAAGCTGTTTACTCAATAGAATCAAATCTTCCATATATTAATCACTAAAACATAAAAATACAGAAAGACATAGAGTTTATGCTTTTTTTATATTGTCTTATCTAAATATGTACATATTAAACTATATTTAACAACTGTAAATATGTTAATCTTCATATTTTTTGAAGTAAGAGATTGAATAAAAGAAAATACTAAATACCTGTGATATGTAATTATTGTATTATTCAGCACAATTAGCGTATTATTTTGGGATAAGTTTGTACTAGATTTAACACAATTATACTTATGCGGCGTAAAAAAGCCGACCAGGCCAAGCGCGGTGTGTGGCACGGATGTTCAAGGGCGGCGGAGTTATCTTACCTGCAAGAGATCAGCATGTTTAGATGTCCGCTATACCATTAAAAAATAAAATATATCTAAATATACATTTAAATGATAAAAATAAAAATTATCAATGTCACCATCAAAGACAAACCAAAGAGAACTATAACATTCACTATAATGAGGTTTTCTTTACATAAATGCTTAAAATTGTCATTATTAAAGTACAATTCAAATGAAACATTCGCTAGTGACTGCTTGTTGTTAAAATAAGCAAAAATAATTACAACCAGTTTGAAATCAGTGCACGTCATAACGTAAGTAGTAATTAGTGGCGATGGGGGCACGCGAGCCACAAATAATTCATTAAAGCCTTCAGCCATCACAATCACTTAGACTGTCATGTGGTTTAAACTTACAGTGAAGATGTCGCTGTTCAGATGGTTAACGTGACGTTTCACAAATGTTTCATACGTGTTAGGCGTGTTTGCTTGGCGGGTCGATTCTCGTCTGTAAATATATTCTTTGCTTATTGATACCAGGGTGGACAAATTTCTGTATATATATATATATATATATATATA
>DWCF01003384.1:0-19807 GCA_018230265.1 Delias oraia
GAGTTCCTTGCCTTGCCTGTTTCCTTATCCGATATGCCACTAAAAATCCTTCAATGTCTTATGAAACTTCTTTTCAACCTGCATTTGTTGTTGCAAAGTCGCAACAATATAAGATTTTCAAGTAAAGCGACATTCACAAGTGTATAATTGTACTATTTGAGACACCATGAGTAGGATTTCACTGATGCCATTGATGTTTTATGATCGCGAGTTTGAATCCATTCAACGATTAAGTTTTTGTTTTCAGAAATATAAAATGTATAAGAAAAGAACAATATTTAAGTCTAAACCTTTATATCTCATTTATAGACAAGTTTTAGATGCAGAGTACAAACAAGTAAAGTTTTATCAGTAGATCGTATATATTGCACTGTCACCAATCATATTATCTCAGATTATCAATAAGTATTACATAATACTTATTCAAAACTTTATATCTCTTATCATATTTCGAGTCGCATTGTAAAAATTCAAATCAATCATTGTTATAACGTAAATGTGTTATCAATTTGCGGTGAAGACACTCTCCTTTTATAGATTTCTATAGGATTGGACTGCAATGACACCCTTGCTTCTATTTCCTCTAACTTCAATGGCTTACCACGGAACTCGTCTTCTATCTGCTGCAGTGTCTTACCCTTGGTTTCTGGCAGTAACACCCACACAACTATAAGGTTTGCCGTCAAAATGACTGAATATACGTAGTAAGTGCCATGCAAGCCCAGACTATCCATTAACTGCGGGAACGTTTTTAGCACGATGAACGTAAAAACGCCACCGGCCGATAGACTGATCGTGCCTCCTATACTCCTGTACTCTAGTGGGAATACTTCACCTCCAATTATAGTGGGAAGTGGTACCGTACCTACGGCTACAGCGAAGTACTGCATGTTGATTAGAAGCACTGGTAACCACAGGGAACTATAACTCCAGCCCTGCAATCGGAAGAGAACGTAAGAGGCTATGGCAATGTGGCTTAATATTGATAAACCTACAGTGGTGAACATCATCGTCCTTATTTTGACGTTGTTGATTATGTAAACAGCTAAGAAATTGCCTATCAGGCGCTGACTGTCCAAAAACACCATCCAAAATGCTGCATCAGAGTGTGGCATCAGTTTATCAATAATCGCTGGTGAAAACGCAGCGATTGTAGGTGCACCAGAGAATTGCATGATGACATTGGCATGAATCATTAATATTATAGGTTTATAGAACTCCTTCTTTTTAATAATTCGTATCAAATTTGCAATTTTGTTCGCCTTATTATTTTTCTTTGCCTCGCATTTCTCGAATGCCAGCCTCGCTTGAATCATATCTTCTAGTTCTTCATCTTCTTGGTTTCCTCTAAGCCATCGAAATATCAATCTACATTCATCGATTCGTCCACGGGCTAGAAGCCAACTGGGAGATTCTGGTGAGTACATTATCATGAGGAAACTCACAAAGTGGAGGAAGACAATGATGAGAGCTGTCTGCTGCCAGCTAAAGAAGGAGCCGATTAAATGTCCTAAAAATACGCCAAACGCTTGCGAAAATGAGAGGGTGGTTAAGAATGCACCGCGGTTTTTGGGACTGGTGTATTCTGCGACTAGAGCAGATCGAAGCGCGATAAGAATACCACATGAGAGGCCTTGGAGTGCTCTTGCCACGATAAGCTCCTGTAATCAAAGAATACTATTAAATATTATACATAAAACAAAATACTACTTCCATTATTTCAATTATATGGTTCAAAATGGTTATGGTTTCAATTATGTGTAGAATAATTTCCTATAGTCTATCAAACTCACTAAAATTAGGTTTAGTTATGGTCCTAAAATGTTGAAGGCATTTTAAAAGAGACCTCACCGCATTTATGTGCTATTTTGAAATGGTTTTGTACAAACATCGTTTCGAAAAGTGACCTCCACTCTGATAAGCAATATCAAAGGATTACTCGACTTAATACAGGTAAAAGTGAAGCTAGTAATTTGATTTTTTTAAAGGCACGTTGACCAAAGCGGCCTTACTACTTAGACGGGCGGGGAGCGGTCTCGAAGTGTCGCGGGCTCGCTGAGAATATTAACTTTTCCGCGACTAGTACAAGGGCGGCCTATATGAGACACGAACCTCGGCTTGGACCGCCGCGGGAGAGTGGTCCGCCCGAGGGTTGTAAGGCGGGCAAGGTTAGCTCACGGATGTAAAGCAGTATGCAAACATGGGTCCACGGCATAAATTCCGATGAAGGCGGTTTTTGCTGCGATTCCTACATAGAACTGCTATTAGAGTCTAGTAATTTAATTGGTACTTACGGCTACACTAGTTGTATTCATTAACATGAACCATCCAATCATTATTGGTATGGTGAGGATGAGATGAGTGGCCTTACGTCCGAAGTGGTCCATGAGCGGCATGGCAACGAAAAAGCCCGGAATCATGAAAAGAGGTAACATACCAGCTGAAAAGTTTCAATATTCTGTTAAAAAATTTAAACCATTTTCATGTGATTTCGATGATGCGAGTGTCTTAACACTGTCGCAACCGTGTTAGAGCCATGCTGAAGTATATGCTGACGAGTTTGACCGGATCGTAAGAAGGGATACCACGAGTTCACAAAATGCTCACAACAAAAACGGCAACACGAGCAAAGTGCGTACAAAAGTACCATGGTAAATTTTGACGACTTATTTTAGTGTAATTAAGAATTATAAGAATAATTGAATAGGAAATGTATGTACCTATCCATGATTCTTCCAGGCTTGCAAGTGGAATTTCGCTGTCTTTCGATTTGAGAATAGGAAACACAACAGCTAAATAGCCAAAAGCAGCACCTTGCCCAATTGTGTTGCAGCATATTGCAGCTGTTACAAAACACTGAAAGGTTTTTATTCATTTCATAATGGTGAATATTATTTCTTTATGAAATATACCCAGGCATATAAACACTTACATGTTTTAATTACACAGCTCAAACTATTGCCGTTATTTCCAAGTCTTGTCACAAAATAAACGAATGCCCCATTACATTAGGAATAGGAATGAGACTACCAAATATAGCTAACCAGAAATTATGAAAATTGTGTCACGGTTCCGTGTACTAAGTAAAAACACAGACTATATTTTGAATATCAGACGTAAATTTCATAACTCACTTGTTTCCAAAATGGATTTCTTATTTTTGCCATTGTTTACACCAATTACATCACATTTT
Organism: Delias oraia; assembly: GCA_018230265.1. NCBI lineage: Eukaryota > Metazoa > Arthropoda > Insecta > Lepidoptera > Pieridae > Delias > Delias oraia. The sequence continues at coordinate 3,194 of DWCF01003384.1, forward strand.
TAAATAGGATATATTCAATAATGTTAAGTTTCATGTTACCTCGACATATTATATCTTTTAAATATATGTTATATCATAAAGATATTGTGATTTATTATCAGCAATACGGTGATATATTATCTAATTTATATACAGAGTGCTTAAAGCAGGAAGTAAAGTAACGGTAGGTAGGAGACAGATATAATAAAAACGCTAATTTTAAAATAAACAAAACCAACACGTTAATTTATTTCGTTATTTTGTTAGGGTAATCAAATTAAATGTTTCTATCAATTTCGATAATGAAACAAAGCTACTGTGAAACATGTTACCTGCTTCCAAAATCCATAATGGTAGCTCATAGTATGCTTCTTGTTGCATCAAAAACTTTTAGATGTAAGAAAGTTCACAAAAATGAAGTTGATTTGGTTTTATTTAATTTCTAATAATTTTTAAATTTGAAGTTGAAAAAACAATTTCGATGAAAATATTATTAGCGTCTTTTTTATAATTGATTCACTTGTTGGTGCACATAATTATCAAACTTCCGTACGTAATGAAAATGAAACTTCAATGTCAAAAAATAAAATTACGTAAATAATACATTTATATTTTATACGAAAATCCAACTTTTAATTATATTTAACGATAAGTTGAGTAAAATATCATTTAGAATATTTTATTATGATATGATAATTTTATAATTTATTATTTTAAAATAATTTAGAACTTATACATTGTTTTGATTATCCAAATTTTTTTTCTCAACGAAAGATATTTCTGAAATTTTGAACAATATGATAAAAATTAAAATCAAATGTAAGAAAAATATCGTGCTAATAAAATTTTATTACGCGTAGATAGAAGGTACAATTTCTGGGGCAACGATAGTTTAGTGAGATGGTGATGATATGCATGCTGACACACTAAGTGGCTAGGCCCGCCCGAAGTGATACAATGGGCACACAGAATACTTAGTGTGTTTAGTTCAACTGCCTTTAGTTGAGTGAGTGAGGATACCCGAGGAGTTATACGTATATATTATATTATATGGTGATTAACGCATAAGAACCCCCATTTTGGGGAAGGCCTATGTTCAGCAGTGGACTTGAATAGGCTGATGATGATGATGATTATATTTTATTTTTTATTATTATATTATATAAAAAGCCGGCATTACAACCAATGCGTGGTTTTTGTGGGTGACGGTGATCTCTTACCATATAGGATTTCCACCTGCTCCATCGTTCGCTATCCATTAAAAAATATTAAAAATAAGTTTAATCAATTGCCATAAAAATCAGAAAACATCATAAATTTAAATGATATGATTATCAATACATATCAGTAATTCTGGTCCGGCTAAATAAAAGAGTTATTCGCAAGTTTATTTCTTATCGTTTGAATAATCTAATATCAATTACGCTTTCAAAAATACAAAAACGTATCATACCAGCAATATGACAATTACGCTCGGATTGTTACAAAGTAAGCGTGCTATTGAACTGAGGTGAAGACACTCTCCTTTTATAGATTTCTATAGGATTGGACTGCAGCGAAAGTCTCGCTTCTATTTCCTCTAATTTCAATGGCTTACCGCGAAACTCGTCTTCTATCTGCTGCAGTGTCTTACCCTTGGTTTCTGGCAGTAACACCCACACAACTATAAGGTTTGCCGTCAAAATGACTGAATATACGTAGTAAGTGCCATGCAAGCCCAGACTATCCATTAACTGCGGGAACGTTTTTAGCACGATGAACGTAAAAACGCCACCGGCCGATAGACTGATCGTGCCTCCTATACTCCTGTATTCTAGTGGGAATACTTCACCTCCGATAATGTTAGGTAGAGGCACCGTACCTACGGCTACAGCGAAGTACTGCATGTTGATCAGAAGCGCTGGTAACCACAGGGAACTATAACTCCAGCCCTGCAACTGGCAGAGAACGTAAGAGGCTATAGCGATGTGGCTTATTATTGACAAGCCCACAGTGGTGAACATCATCGTCCGTCTCTTGACGTTGTTGATGATATAAACAGCTAGGAAATTGCTAATCAGTCGTTGAGTGTCTAAAAATACCATCCAAAACGGTACATCACTATGTGGCATCAATTTTCCGATAATCGTTGGTGAATACGCAGCCATGGTGGTCCCGCCAGAGAATTGCATAATTATATTTGCGTGAACCATCAATATAATCGGTTTATGGAACTCTTTCTTTTTAACAGTTCGTATTAAATTGGCAATTTTATTAGTGTTATCATTTTTCTTTGCTTCGCATTTCTCGAACGCCAATCTCGCTTGAATCATCTCTTCTAGTTCGTCGTCTTCGTTGTTTCCTCTGAGCCATCGAAATATTAACCTACATTCATCGATTCGTCCACGGGTTAGGAGCCAACTGGGAGATTCTGGTGAGTACATTATCATGAGGAAACTCACAAAGTGGAGGAAGACAATGATGAGAGCAGTCTGCTGCCAGCAAAAGAAAGAGCCTATTAAATGTACTAAAAATATTCCGAATGCTTGCGAAAATGAGATTGTAGTTAAGAAAGCACCCCGGTTTTTCGGACTGGTGTATTCTCCAACGAGAGCTGAACGAAGAGTGGTAAGCATGCCACTTGAAAGGCCTTGGAGTGCTCTTGCAATGATAACCTCCTGCAAATAGAACAACGTTTAATTAAGAAAAAACATAATACTAAAGCAAAGCTTAAGATTTCATATTTATATAAAAGTTTGTCACCTCTATACTTTCAATAGATTTTTAAAAAAATAATAATAATAGAAATAAAAATTCAAAAATTTTTAAAATAAAAAATAAAAAAATTAAAAAAAAAATTAAAATTTAATTTTTTAAAACATAATAATGTTTTTTTTATAATAATTTTTTAAATTTTTTAATCACATCTACATATTTACATCGGGATTTGTAATTATAAATTCATATTTGGGTATACGCAGTAACAATTAGTTGATTTTTAATGTTAACATTTAGAAGCCAGTTGAAGCTGGTCACAGTTAAGTGTTTTACATAATAACTAGAGAATACAGAGCATATTAATTGTAGCTCTTGGTGAAGTTCTGGCATCTGTCACTGTATGGCGCCACATATCAAACGCTTTACTTCTTGTACCTAGGCCTCGATTGTTTTACACTGTTGCACAGTAATTATATTTGTAATAAAAAAATATCATTTCAAATCCTACGTTATTTTTGAATGAAAAGTTTTTAGTAGCGCCTTTAGTAACGCATAAAAAATCGTAATTTGACGGTTTTTTATAAATCTTTGAATAACGAATAAAGCTAGTGTACGTAGTAGTTTTACTTCAGTTTTAATTATTGTTACCTTTGACACCTGTCACTGTGAGCTCTATAATTGTAATAAAGTGTCATCTTAGGCCACAAAATAAGAAGAAGAAGGTGTCAGATTATGTACCGCACTCAGAATTATTATGAATAATATTGTGCGCGTGAAATAATTTACAATTTATAAAGAAATTACTTGAAACCTGAAGCTATGGCATGGCAGGTGGACTTTTAAAACCTTTAAGCTACGAGGCACTTAAACTTTTGGGGCCAGAGAACTGCCATGATCCCGTCATCCCGAGATCATATTATCTATATTATATATTGTATATATTTGTATATATCTAGTGTAATCTAAATTTCAAGTCCTAATTCTGGTTAGCAACCTCCCAAAGAATTTCCCTAAATATAACTAGTTATCTTATTTGATTGGCACTTACAGCAACACTAGAAGCATTTGTAAGCATAAACCATCCAACCATTATTGGAATCGTGAGGATGAGATGAGTTGCCTTACGTCCGAAGTGGTCCATCAGCGGCGCGGCCAAAAAGAAACCGGCAATCATGCAAAGAGGTAACATCCCAGCTGAAAAGTTCCATATTCTCTTTAAGTTTTTTGACTGATTTTCACTCATTTCTAGAGCCTCGTAGCTAAGTGCTTTTATAAGTCTAACAAGAAGCGCAAGGTATCGGGTTTAAACCCCGGTTCGAACAATTATAATTTACTTGGTGTTTGGAAGGGCTTGACATTGACCGGGCGAGTGTCTGAAGTTCTGAACACTGTCGCAAGCATGGAAGGATAGCCGTACCATGAAGCTGAAGCATATAATGACGTACTAATTGGGTCTGCTCGTCCGCTGTGGTACCATGGATTCACAGAATGCTTCACGTGAATGAGGATATCGGAGGTCCTTTAAATTAAGCCGTTGAAGTAGAGTAAAAAGCCGGTAATAGTAAATAAAATAGTAAAGTGCTAAACTAAAGACTCTAGCGCGGTTGTTCGTGAGCGGCGATGTTCTCTTAGGAGACCCACTTGATCCGTTTGCACCATAAAAACAACACTAAAACTGATAAATTTTGAAGTGAAATAAAAACGAAAGGTACCTACCGATCCATGATTCTTGTACATTTGTAATTGGTATTTCGGTTTCCTTAGATTTGAGTGTTGGAATCAAAACAGCCAAAAAGCCGAAAGCAGCACCCTGACCTATTATGTTGCAGCATATCGCTGCTGTTACGAAACACTGAAAAACATATCATACTCGTATCATACATATTTTATGTTACGCCACAATCCGCACTCTGCTGAAGCGGCATTATTTCGAAAGCCTCCAATAGCCTGATTCACTCACTTTTTGAGATTGACAAATTTATGGGAAAATCTTCGTATATTTTATAACTAGTTGGTTAATTGTCAACTAATTTCACATAAAATAACGTTTTTTTATATTCTTCACCAATTTTTATATCTTACAGAAGGTATTTGTTAGCTCCAAGGGCAATAAATACACGAATTAGATTTAGAAATTGCACTTTTATGATCTACAGATAGGTACAGATACAGATACTATGAGTATTTCATAAGGCAGATAAAATTTCGGTTTTAAGCATAGTTTTTGTAATCACTTACCTGCTTCAAAAACGGATAACCAGTTTTTGACATGATTTGTTCGGCCGAGATCACATTTTCAAATACAAATTATCCTTAATAACGCTACTCCATGTCTCACTTGGAAATATCTTCACGATACTCTATAGATATAATATCTCAAAGATATAGAGCCTCTACTGATATTTATATCTAATTTATATATCTATTTATCTTATCATATCACAAAATCAATTTTATTATGGTCGAATAACATATATTGAATAACAATCTGATAAATTTCTAATAATATTATCTAAATACATAATAAGAATAGGTCTTTACCAATGAAATTGCCGTTCTGCAGTACTGGCCATTTAAAAAAAAAAAACTAGAGAAACGGAGAGCTTCCATCTCCATCATCCACCCTACTCACCAAACCTTGCACCTTCAGACGACTACTAGTTTTTCCAGAATTTGGATAACTTTTTGGCACGAAAAAAATTAATACCCAAGAGGCAGTACAAAATGTCTTAAAAGAATTTGTTACCTCCCGTCCAACTTTCTTTAAGAAGGGTATCAATAAACTACCAGTGCGTTAGAAAAGATGCATTGATTGCATGGGTGATTACTTCGATTAATGAAATCAAAAAAGACATGAAAAAATTCGTTTAAATTTTTTATACAAAGCGGCAATTTCATAGGTAAAAAAGACCTTATATTTAATTCAACACTTAACATGTATTTAAGGATGACATATTTTAGTATCCAAAACATTTTTTATATAAAATTTTTTTCATTGTCATAAATGAGATGATGCCGAAAATTATTCAATTAGGTCCAACCGTATATATCTAATACTGTTATCTTATCTTCTTATATTGGAATATTTAAAAATAATTTAGTACATACATAACTTCTCCTAGTTAACCGTTCCTTGTAGATAATGGATGATTCTTAGATATTTCCTGTAATAAAAAATGATGAAAAACTGTAGAGTCGCCAGCATGAATTTAGTTCTTAGTTTAAAACGTTTTAAATTTACATAGGGAATAAGCCACCATTTTGTATTACCAGCCAACAGCCAGTGGTTTCCTGTAAACTTGATTTAATTTAATGTGGATTATCTATCTAACTTTTACCTACAGTCATTAAAAAAATCATTTGACTTATGAAATTATAGAAACGGCGGCAAACTAGCAGTAGGCTCACTTAGGATAAGCGATCCTCTGCCCATAGACACGCTAGCCTTTGTGGAGCCGCATGTGCGTTACCGGCTTTTAAGTGATAGGTACGCTCTTTTTTAAAGATCCTCGTATTGTTATTGGTTTGGAAATTCTTCAAAGTTATAGTGTGCGGCACATAATGCTTTAAAAACGCTCACTTGTGGAACGACAAACATTGAGATAATAGGGATGAAACTTAACTGAATATCATAATAAAATTAAGCTATTAGTAAATATTTAAAGGTAACAAAAAACAAAATAATTGAAGAATACTCTATATAATTAACAATTTCTTAAAGATCGCCCACATATTACTGCCCCACTCCATGCATTTCATAGTCTTTAGGTGCGGTTCCACGCCTGACTGCCACCATTGGAAGACCAAAAACAGTGGTAGCCAGTCGTCCCAATCAGTATGAAGACCATGTCCTTAGCGGAAGGTGCCTCTGACACGGAACACAGGCAGGAAGACGAGAAAACCGAGCAAAAAGTTTCAGACAAGAGTCGTACTTCGGTGAGTGAATATAAATCTTTATAAATTGCTATTATTGAATCAAAATAGAATTTTTAAATTTGAAGATTAAGATTTTGTCAACGATAAAGCCTTGTTGATATTGTAAGGCGTCAATTACTTTAGAATTTAATAATTATGTGAAAAACCATCAAGTAAGGCTGGAGCAATACTCTTGTAACGTAACTTTTAATTTGTTTAGTGTTTAAAATTTGTAGTATCCTTTGTATTTCAGCTTTGTATGTTGATGCTTATGTACCTTTGTGTTTGTTGTGTAAAATAGCACTAAGATTAGAAAATAAATATAATATTTAGACAATTCATCAAGCTTGAATGGAGTAAGTTTTAGAAATAAAGTTATAGTCACCGGAGAAAAGCAAATAAAATATATATTCAGCTTAGGACATGTGTATTAGGAAACACTAAATTGTCGTATTACCTTTTTTGTTCGTGTTTCTCACTGAAATCAGTTGAAAATTGATACAGGCGTCTCTCGACTTTTATGTCAAAACTATGATTATATTTTCGTATTATTATACTATTAATCGAAATATTGAATTAATACATACTACAGGCTGATAGTTCAATATTTAAAGAAAGTAACAAATCAATTGTGATGAATTTTGATTTAAAACCTATATGTGTACCAGATCAATGCATTATATAACAAAATTTGTATTTGTTTTTATGACAAATAAATAGATGCTTAATTTCAATTCATTCTAAATTATAAAACAAATTTTATAAATTGAAAGGCAGTTGGTGTTTGCAAGATTGCCTCAAAAATTTATCAGGCGTTATTTATTACTAAAGAAAATGTTACATGTTACACATTGCTTACAAAATTAAACCCATCCCAGTTTCTTGAATGTTCTCAGATCTCGGCGTATTCTTCAATAATATGTAACTTTAAGTTTAAAATGGTCATAAGTGGATTGTCTTGTTGTTATGCAAAGATATATTATAAAACCGAAAGCATAAAGACGATTTGTATGTTTTGGCTTTGTTTCTATAAAGTTTATTTTTTAAAATAGTAAGCTTGTATATTTTTTATATAAATAAAATTAATTGTAATCGTATTTCAAACATAGAAGGAGACAATTACTTCTCATTAGACCCATCTATTCGTATTATCCAATTAAAGTTGACACCATTTTTGGTTTTATAGATCTCTTGAAGTTCGGCAATCTATATTGGATAATAGTCTTGTCCACCCACTCGTTTTAATTACAATTGCCTTCGTTTGTTTTATATGAGTCATATAAAATACTATACACATATTTAAAGGACCCGGAGAATTTCCCATCATTTAATTTTTTTTTATTTGGAGAAGAGTTATAAAAAATGTTAGTAAATCTTTATGTTACGTTACATATGTGTTGTTGCAGACTTTTTTACGAGTTTTATCAACAACTGAAGCATATATCTCTCAACGTTAAAGCAGTATTTGTTAAGTGGCGTAAAAATCCAGCAACAAGTAATGCGCGGAAGGTGGCGCGGTTAGTCATGGGCGCAAACATTTGACTTTTTATTTGACTTACTTTGCACTTCGACTTAATATACGACGATCATAAAATTGTTTTGAATTTTCGCGTTAATATATACGTTACTTACAAATAACGTAGGTTTCTATTGGTGAGAGAATTTTGAATATCGGTTTGGTAGATCCATAGATTTAAGATTACCGTCTATACATACAAACTTTACTTCTTAATAATATTAGCAAAATTAAAATGTTAGACTGATAACGAACGCGCTCAGATAGTGCAGCCGAGAAACTTAATTTATTATGCAATATGTAAGAGATCCCCAACCTGTTTTAGTGACGAATTCCTAGAAATTCAAGGACAGTCACGGATCCAAAATAAACAGCAAAATAAATTAGTTAAGGTATTTTTTTAGTTATATTTCGCATTTATGTATGGTTCAAAGATGACACCACGGTCTCCCAAGTTTACGTCGCGAGAGCCGTGAACCACACGTTGCGAAACACTGTTCTAGAGTTCCGAACGAATCGTCCTTAAAAGAAATTATACCTAGTTGGAAAATGATTTCTCTCAAAATTAGGATATAGGTAAAGGATGCCAGTTGTAATACAAACATTGTATCACTGTTTATAATGTCAAAGCTTTTCGCGTCAGCTTTTGAATATCGTATTTATCCTTAAGCAACTGTTGTGATTTTAAAAAATAGTAAAATTCATCAATACATTAATATTGTGATATGTTATGATTCTATCTCACTATTATTATAGAAAAACATTAAAAAACCAACATGTTTACAATATTATGTAAGTTAATATTACAAATTGAAGTTAGTAACATCCTAAGCGACGGCATCTTCGAAGAACTCCAAGTTTGTAGTTTTTTTGAATAAATAAACCGATCAACGATTAATAGTTGTTGAATGAGTTCATAGCTTTTCATTGAGTAGAAACAATACGATCATTACGACCAGCGGGAAGCGATGCGCGCGCGCACCGGAGCGAGACTACGTTCATTCACCATTGTATTCTTATGAGGGCTTCTGCTGAAACAATTTATGAATTACCGATACGCGGTATTGATCTGTAGCCAGGTCGAGGTTGACATTCTCTTATTGGAAATCAATTGTAGATTCTATTTGTTTTCATTTCTTTTATCTTTAGTATTTCTTTTAAACATAGGTATTATCTTAATATTTCACCCGTAGGATGAACCCGAGCCATGCTCATCCGAAGTGATACCACGGGCTCACTGAATACTCACCGTGTAATAGTAGTTGTACTTGAATCGGAGTCCATTAAAAATACCGGTGAAGTGGCATGAAAAGCCGGTAATACAACCGATGTGCGGACTCTCGCGCGGTTGTCCATGGGTGACCGTGTTTTGTTACCATGTACGAGACCCACCTGCTCCGTTCTCCACGATCCAATAGTTTTAAATTAATTCAGAAATGGTGGCAAACAAGCAGTACATTCACTCAATAGGAAAGTCGGTCCTCCGCCCATGGACACCCTTGCATAGCTCTTGCAAGGCCACTTGGTCGGCTAAAGAGTGATTGAGTAACAAAATGTTTCAATTTAAGCAACGTTTATTGGTAAGGGTATTTATATCTTCAGTCAATTCTTTCGTAGATGTCAGACCAATACATGTGGAAAGAACAGATCCATACGCTAATGAAGGGTGGTGACAGCGAGTCCGATATTTCGGACACCGAGCATTTCATGACGAAGGGCGCCTTCCTGCTGACACCATCCCATGGTCTGAGTATGGAGAAGGCGGCAGCCATTTGCGAGAAGATGGAATTCAAGGGCTGCTTCTCCCTGACGAAGACGGCTACTGGCATTCTCTTCAAGTTCTCCAGCGTTGATGATTATCAGATGGTCTTCAAGAAGGGGTTCCATAAAGTTACCGGTTCGAGATTTTATAGAAAGGTATTTTTCCTATAAACATTTGGTTTATTAAAACTTCTTCAAGTTTATTTTAAAACAAACTAATTTTGGCAAACGTTGTTTCACAATAAAAAAAATGTAAAAATTTTAAAAAATTTCGTTAGGTAAATGTAAATTTAAATAATATAGGTAGTAGTACCACCTTCAACATTTAGATGTAGGAAAAATACATTGTGAATGCCATAAATAATGACTTTGGCAATTGCGGTGAGACGAGAATTTAATTTGCATAATTATGATATTATAATATTTTATACATTTTAAATTGTGGCTGATATAGAAACTGAATATTTTCATTAAAAAATTACTTAAGCAACTAAATGCAATATAGTTACACTAGATGTCAAATTTAATTCAACCCCTTAATTTCTTTCCTACTTACAAAATTATACTTTACGGAGATCAGTTTTCTTAGTATAATGTCTCGTTATAGAATATTTAAAACACAATTTTTTCAGATCGCTATCCCATGCCGTCCCCAGAAGACTTTCACCATCTATGTTTACGACATACCTGACGAGATCCCAGAGGATGATGTGAGGCATGCTCTTTTCAAGTTTACATCGGTGGTTGAAGTCGTACGATTGCACTACTCCACCTCGCCCAGAGAAGGCAATACCGGTAAAATCAAAGTCAAACAATCTTTATTCAATAAAACTTATTATAAGCTTTTTTGAATCGTAAATGGGGTGAATTAATCATGTTTTATATTCTTACAAGCTTAGTTTATAGCTTCAGTGTGTTGTTAATATATGTTTAAGAATAATACGTAATATAAAAAGACGAAGATTTAAGTATTTCATTTATATAAAACGTTATAGAGAGTGTTTCAAAATTAACGCGAGATTTGAATTTGCTGATATTTGTGCAGAAAAGCATTAGCAACCCTTATAAAAAATTAAGATATCCCCACTCACTAAGCGATACACAGTACAAATGTTTCATACTAATATTCTGTGAGCCCGTAGTATCATTGCGGACGAGCCGGGTCAAATAGTAGATACGTGTTAGGTCAGGCCCGGCCATTGTAAAGCCTTCCAAAGATTTAATAAATTATTATAATTTTTTATTCGGACCTGGGATCAAACCAGATACTGGTTACAAATAAACTATATAATAGGATTATAATTTTCTTGTTTTTTAAATGCATCTTTCATTTGATAAAACTAATACAATTTCAGGTACAACAACTCCTAAGCCTATGGAGAAATCATCACCCCGTTCTATCACCACCATCGATGGTGAGCTGATGAGCAGCATGGTGCCCAAGGAGGCGTCAAGCGTGGTGCGCATCACGCTCGCTAACATCGAGGAGGCTAATATTCTTCTGCAGAACGGCTTGGACTTCTATGGAGCCACCTATTTCCCAACCGAGTTGGGTACTCCTGCGCAGGCTGCGAAGTTGGTTAAACCTAGTCGGTTAGTAAAACATTAACTTTAGTATGTATACACACAGTTTTTTTGTTTAAAAATCCGGCAACACAACCGATGTGTGGACTGTGGTCCGGTTCTGCATAGGCGGTGATGTTCTCATACCACATTGAGATCCACCTGCTCCGTTGTCCGCTATATCATAAAACAGTAAATATTAATGGTTAGTATCATCATCTTCAGGCCTCCCCCAAAGAGGCCCACCTTCTGCGATCTTGAGCGATCTGGCTCCAGCGTTTGCCCGTTAGTATATATGTGTGGAATTACCTCCTAAAAGAATAGACCGATATCAAATTTATTATTTTTGAAACAAATTTAAAATTATTACAATTATATTTCAAGCACTAAGTCCATATATTTTTATTTTTTGACTTAACAGAACGATTTAAGCATTTCTTTTACACTTATTCTAGACACAAGTTATTAAGCACATTGCGCTTCAGCATAGCTCTGCCACGTGTGTTAACAGCGTAAGAACACTCGCCTGCTCACTGTCTCAAGCCCTTCTAAAGAGCGAATAAATTAGAAATTAAATTATTTGTTATTCACACCGGGGATCGAATCCGATACCTCTTGTTTCGTGGTAATCTTATAGACCACTTATCTAGGAGACCCTCAAAACTCACCTTTCACTTCGTGCTTTTGCAACACAATTCACTCAAAATCTATCTTTTCACAGAGCCTATACTTCTAGGGTGACCGGAGGTACTGTATCGGCACGCGTGCGGGACCTTTTACCTGTGTTCGATCAGCAGGGCTTCGCTAAATTCGCCCCGCCAGCTTCGCGATTGGTTAAGCCAAGGGGCAAATGAAATATCCGGGATATACCGTTCTTAACATACTAAAATCAAAATATATGCCTATTATCTTCATAGCTTTTTTATAATAGTGTATTAAATCTTTTTAGAATTTAAAATCATAAAAATATTGTTATTTTTGTATATTTAACGAATGAATTAATAAAACAAATGTACACTCATAATGTTTTACATAAATTTCTTTCGCAACTCTTATCACCACTGAAGTTTCAATTATAATAGTTTATAATTATAATATATAATAGTTTGAAATGTTGTCGACAATACGAACGAATACTTTGCCTATATAATTATAAAGATTGCTGAAATTACATATATTTTATGTTCTATCTCGTTTTAGCAACTGCAAGCGCATATAAGCCAGAGAGTAACAGAATATATTTGTTTCAAATATAGCAGAATTTATAAAGGTAATGTTTATTTAGCTTAAATTATTTTTAAGAAGTTTCTGTACCATGTGCATTTTTAACATTTTTATTATTTATAACTAATCGTGCCATTTTAGCAAGAATTAAATGATTTAAAAGTTCATTGTTTTACTTATGTTTGTATAATTCATTGCTAGTTTTTATTTGTTAATAAAATTTGTCATTTGTATTTTTATTGAATACCGAGTAATAGAGCAGGTGGATCTTTTCTTTGTTAAGCAGCCGCCCATGGACAACTGCGCCACACTCCGCGCTTTGTTCTTGTCTCTCAGCGAAAGCGGTATAGGCCACCTGTGGTACCATTTCTGACGAGGCAGTCAAATTAGTGCGTTGGCAAGGCACTGCCGTGGTAACAAATTATAATCCCTCGCCAGGCCACGGTGAAGCCCTTCCGAAGACTTTATACTTTCGAATTTAGTAAACTTAGTTAAATATGTTATAAAACAATTCTGTCTATTGATAAATATTATGTAAAATAATTTATCCTGCTTCAAACCGGTCTTATAGGTCGTTAAATGCGAAATAAAATGTCGAAATTAAATTATGTTAATAATTTTAATATTTTCTAATGTTAAATATCACAGATTAATATACAATGTGCTTTAAGCATTTATAAAATATTACGCTATACTTTGTTTGGACTTCTTGAACTTATCTTCGATTTCCTGTAGGCTTTTACCTTTCGTTTCCGGTAGAATAAAGTATAAAATCCCAGTGCCGAGTAAAGCTACCAGGCCATATATGAGGAATGTAGCGACTTCTCCTAAACTTGTCATCATACCAGGAGCTGTTTTGACTACTAAAAAGAATGCAGCGAACGTCGTTGCTGAACTGATTCCAGACCCCAAACCTCTCATTCTCAGAGGGAATAATTCTCCACACATCATCCAGGGTAGCGGTACTAAGCCGATAGAAATAGCGCAAATATATAGCATAAGACATGCCAGTGGAATCCATGACAAATTCGTCTGTTTCTCGTCTGTGAAGTAAAGATACATAGCCAGGCCCACCATTGACAATGCCGTGAATACCCCACTCACCATACATAACGGCCTCCTACCAAATTTCTTACAAATAATACAGGCTACCACGGACATTATCGTCCGTAGAAGGTCTATCACAAGCATGGCCACGTAGTGATCTATGCCCTTACCCACTGCCTTCTCTATTATTTCTATCGAATAGAACGCTACAGCGTTAACACCAGACAGCTGGCAAGTGATGAAGAATATAATCATTATCCACAGGGGTCTTAATATTTCCGGACTCTTTAAGCTGTTGAGTTTCTGTCTTAGTGTCATAACCGGTTTGGAGTCTTCAATTTTCTTCTTTTCTAGGATGGCTTTTAGTTCAGCCTTCGCTTCATCGCTGTATCCCCTCAGCCATCCGAAGGCTTTCACGCCTTCTTCTATTTCTCCTTTAGAAATGAGCCATGTGGGACTCTCTGGGACCATGCTTAACAGAATTATTGCGAACATGGGGAAGATACAGCAGATCAGAGCTGTCCATTGCCAGTGCACCCACGTTCCTATGAAATGGGCGACCATGATTCCGACTGCGATTGCTAATGAGATCATAGCGAGGAATATGCCTCTATATTTTGGTTCTGTGGTCTCGCTGATGAATACGGGACTCAGAGGACCTAAAAGACCTACGCAGAGGCCTGTAAAGAATCTTCCCAGTAGCATTAGGGCAAGATTGTCAGCAGACGCTATGAGGATCCAGCCAAGCAGGAACGGAGCGCTGACGATGTAGTGTGCATTCCGTCGGCCGAACTTCTCCATCAACCAGCCAGAGATCAGACAGCCCGGAGCCATTGGTAATGCTGCCATCGCCGCTGAAATTATAAGATAACAATTTTATATGCCAAATCAAGGCTTCCCAAACAACGCATCAACATTAGAATTCTTCCTATTACTAACCATAATATACAAGTGTAATAATAATTAATATGTCTCTTGATTTACATTCTTGTTTTGAACGAATTTTGTAATCAAAAATACTAAATATACTCTGGAGTTTTTCTGTTAACCTTATATTAGGCTAACTAGGTAGGTAGTTTTGCTTATGGAGGCGAGCGGGAAGGCGTCTAAAGAAAAATAACAATTCTTTGGGCCTTCATAGTATAAATTAGTTTGGGAAGCCCTATTATTTATTTAATAAGCGTTACTGAGATTGCTTCGTGAATTAGAAGGACGTGTATTTTTAGGGTATTTTCCGGAAAAAAAGTAGCAAAAGTGATTATTTATATCAATGTTGAAAGCCTGATCTTTAACTGGTTTTCAAAAAGTAAATAATCCTAAAAGAGGTCATTGATCCCACAATTTTTTTCTCTACGATGACATAGTTTATCTATCCATAAAGATGAAATTAATTGGACAACGTTTCTCTGTACGTACGATAAAGTAGTGGCAATGCCCGCACAACTCGGCTATCGTGTAACAATATGAGTATGATACATAAAAACAAACGTCATTAATATTTCCTTTTGATTTGATTTTTAGTGGTTTACGAAGACAAGAGTGTTATTCCCTCTACTAGCGAGATGTGTGAAAGAAATCAGCCTGGGCAATGGCCATGGGCCATTTTTAAAATACCATATACCATGGTTAGCGGGTTTATAACTTAATTTATTACAAATTGTATCTGGTCTTCAGTAGGGCTTGATAGTGGTCGGACGAGTGTCGTAAAAATGTCGCACCCGTGGCAGAGTCAGTAAAACTAATCTGTACAACAACAAATAGGTCAAAAACAGCTAAATATAGTTCCTCATGGAGAAATATAAAATGAAATAACATTAATTCAACAGAAAAGATAAACATTGGGAAGTAAGTCAAGGTGTCGTAATCTCTGTCGTTGAGATAGATATCATCAAAGAGGCACTCTTTGATTTAACCTTTTCATACGTACACAATCAAAGGCTTGGATGTTCTAGGTGAATTAAAAAAAATATGATGTCAATTATATATCGATGGTCCAGTGATGGCAAGACAAACACATAGTATATAGTTATTCTTGATTTTAATTCAGACATTTAATGGTTGGTGATTCTACTCAATACTTTTTAAAAACAATAGTTAACACCCATCACTAAGAAAAAAATCACTTTATTTTTTTATAGTATAGTGAACAACGGATCAGGTGGGTCACCTATTTGATAAGAGAACATCGCGACCTATGGACAACCGCACCACACTCGGCGCATTGGTTGTGTTACCAACTTTTTACGCCACTTATGCGGCATTTTTAAGGGCTTCCGATATTTTTATATATGACTGTACCGATTTACAGTAATATAAATCGGTACAGTCATCCTTCTACTCATACATAGTCATACTCATAGTTCTCACTCCCATCTCAACGAAACAGTAGAAGCATTATACCCAAAAATTACTGTCTTATTTATTCAAAGTATAATTTTTTCATAAAAGTAGAGATATGAACCTTATACAGCCTGCAATGGAAACATTTCTAACAATTACTAAGACAAAGACAATCTGTGTCAGGTTGTATATAATTTATGAGAAACAATCACGCATTATCTCGCTTCCTAATTTTAAGTGAATCGTGGATTTTATACCATTAATTACCATTGTTTATGTCTTTATTCAGAAGGTGAAGCAAGTGACTTAATATAGATTAGCGGCGTTTTATTTAATATTATATACTGAGTAGTCTTATATTGTATATTGCTACGAGAATCAATGTATAACAGGACTTAATATCAATACATTTTTGATCTATCTATCTAAAGAAATGTATACGAAATTTTACGAATAATTTGGACTTCCTATTATAGAATACCACGTGCTATAAATAATAAATCTTATATTAAGCATAATTAATCATAGTTTCGCTGAGTGAGTGAAGATTTACCGCTAAGAGTGAAATTATA
>DWCF01003385.1:0-19804 GCA_018230265.1 Delias oraia
TTCAAAAATCTTATAAAAAGTACTTTAATTAAAGCTTATTACAACATTAACCATTACATAGAAGACAAAGATGCATGGAAACTCTGTACAAGTACCAACTGGTACCTTCTAAACTGGCCAGTAACTTATAAATAAAAAAATATTCTAAATAAACTCTGAGTTTCTTGTCGGTTATTATCGTAGAGGTAAATTTTCCGAACCACTGGTAGCTTTACGAATAAGTGTACCTAAATCGACTTGCAAAAGTGCCTATTTGAATTGAATTTGAGTGTCTGACCTCCCCTTGAGCCTTATTATATTATAAAGACGTAAAGTTTGAGTGTTTATGACGAAGTAAGGGGCAATCTCTGGGTCTTCTGAACTGATCTTGAAAATTTTCTAACTAATAGAAATCTACGTTTTTTATGCGTAACATAAGTTGTATTAATCGTAAAAGTTATATGTATTTTGCGAAGTAGTCACGTTTGGAACGTAATTAAGGCTTGTAGCTTAATGGTTTTAAAAAGTATACCATCAAACGAAAGGTATCGCGTTCGAATCCCCGTCCGGACAATTTTAGATTATAATTTTATTTATAATTTATTCGGTCTCTGGAAGAGCCTGACAGACGCCGGGCAAGAGTCTTAATATCTGAGCTCGAGCCATCTAGCTACGAGACACTCAAATTTATATTTAATAAATGTTCATAGATATTTTTTACATATGTACTCAAGTTTTTATTGTTGATACTGAAATTGCATCATCCGATACAAAAAGTGTAAACGGGTACGTAAGAACTAAGAGTTTCGTTCAAAGTAATATTGAGCTGTGTGTTAAAAGCGTGCATCCTTGAAGTTGCTCACTTGAAGACTTGAACCTAGCGCTGAGAACTCTCAAGATAGTCCTTATACACAGTAGTTAGGAACTACATGTACAGTTCCCTGGTCGTTTCGTAGAGCATTTTTAAATGAATAATTATTAAATAACTATTAAATGTGAATGAATGAATGAATAATGAATAAAACTCGTGAATTTTGTACGTTTTATTCCTATAGTAATATTATTTATGGAAATAGGGAAGCTCGCCTAGAAATTTCGCATACGTTTTTACACCCATGAACATCACAACCTTTGGATCTACTTCTCTCTTCTCGATATCCACATTTCTTCTATATCCACTTCGGACGAGCCAGCCCAATCAGTGCATTAGCTTATACCTCAGCAAGACTCTACCGTGAGTAAGAGTTAAGACATCCATTCATCCAGCCATTGTCAGGCCCTTTCATAGACTGAATAAATTGTACACATTTATTATTATGAATCGAATCCGATACCACTCGTTTCGTGGTAGGCTTATACTTAGCTACGAGACTCAAAAATATTACCCCCAATTGAATAAAAGAGTCACAAATAAAGTCTATTAAACTGAAAAATTACTTGAGGGTTAGGAAAGCTTCCATTAATGTGAATAAGGTGGGATTGATATCTAAATGGTACTACGAAAAACTTTCATATTATGTAAAATAATTGAAAGAAAATTGCACCATTGGAAATTCCGAAGTGAAGGAACAGCCAGATATCAGATCCGCACTTCAGTGCACTGCTTATCTAACTCTATACGTGCTTACAAATATTTTAGTACGAATTTCGTTTAATATAATGCAAATACAGGTATTGTTAAAGGATATTGTATAAACAAATTACGAAATCATTATTTATTATTAAATTAATCTTTATTAATATTTTATTAGCATTAGATTCTATTTACTTTCTGTAAATAGTAACGAGTTTAGTTATATCTTATTACAAGCGAACGAATATTATAAGCAGGTATCTTAATTAAAACGGAAGTTTTATTAACATTATAAACATTTGTTTGCCGCCCATTGACCATCTCACCACTACCCGCACTTTGGTTGTGCTGCCGGCTTTTTACGCCACTTAAGGGGCATTTTTAATGGCCTTCAATATCCTCACTCTCTCAGTGAAAGACAGTAAAAGCACCGTTTCAAGTACAACAACTATTTCACGATGAGTATTCTGTGAGCTGGTGTTATCACTTCAGACGAATCGGCCCAATTAATGCGTCCGCATATGCTTCAGCATGGCTCTTCCACGGGTGAAAATGTATAATGTTAATATCGATAAATAAATATTATTTCCATAGCAAAATAATACAATGAAATATATATAATCAATAGAATATTAATAAAAGTTTTTATATTATTTTATGACGGATAACGAAGCAGGTGGGTCTACTATATGGTAAAAGAACACCGCCGCCCATGAACAACCGCGCCACAGTCCGCGCATAGGTTGTTTTACCGACTTTTTACACCGCTTAAGCGGCACTTTTAAGGATCTCCGATATCCTCACTCACTGCGAAACACAGTAGCAGTAACGTATCACGCTGAGTATTCTGTGAGGCCGTGTTATCACTTCGGACGAGCCAGCACAATTAGTGCATCGGCAGCATGGCTCTCCCACGAGTACACACGTAAATATATCTCATCAGCGTTCGGTTGTCCGAAACTAATAAAGGACCGACAACTTGTAATGGGTCGTAATAATTGATTCCAGCAGTGGTCATTAGAAGAACCAATTAAGTCGCAAGTGGATTATGTAGTGACTGTGCTTGCGCGGAATGAGGTATTTGTGTCACATCGCGCGATCGATCGGCCCGCGCCCTAGCAATTATTGACGATACATGGCCAAATATTGTTCTCAGTACCCCGACACTGTACACCGCGCGTAGACAGCGCCGCTATATCAGATGAATATATTTTTATTGACCTTCAGAGAAATAGAAATATTTTATACGATCTCTTATGATATTATTATCACCAAAAGTGGATTCCTATTAAAAAAACACATATACATACACATTTTGAGAGCCTCGTAGCTTAATGGTTTTAAAAGTATACCATCAAACAAGAGGTATCGGGTTCGTTTCCAGGTACGGACAATTATAATTTAATTTATAATTATTCGTTCTCTAGAAGGGCTTGATAGTGGCCGGGCGAGTGTCTTAATAGCGTCGCACCTGTGGGAGAGCCATTCTGAAGTATATGCTGACACACTAATTGTGCTGGCTCGTCTGAAGTGATACCACGGTCTCACAGAATAATCAGCGTGAAACGGTACTTGTACTAAGTTTCGCAGAGTGAATAAGGATATCGGAGGACCATAAAAATGCCGCTTAGGTGGCGTAAAAAGCCGGCAACACAACTAAAGCGTGGACTGTAGCGCGATTATTGATGGGCAGCGGTGTTCTCTTACCATATAGGTAATAGGAGATCTCCTATCTCTTATATTAGATATCAAATCGCAAATTATTACTTAATTTATTGCAACATAAATATAATGTTTTTAGCGATTAACTGAAACTAGTAGGTTTCGTACCGGGCAGAGTTCACTAGTATATCTATATATATATATTATTAAGCCAGAGATTTGAAGGTAGAACCTAAGGCATAACACAAACAAGGAAATAGAATAAACGTCCAGATACGTTTGAAAAATTCGCAATTATAAAATTGTTAAATTGTATTCCGAGCCGGTAGAGCTCCATATATTTGCTTTTCATTATATTCCAAAGAAACAAGTGCAATATAAAATCTATGACGAAAATAGAAGGCTGTTAAAATGGCCGTCGAATCCCCGCGGCAGTCTCGGAGCACTTGACCTGCAATGCAAAATGCTTCAACAAAAGCTTGCTTCAAAACTGTACCATTCAAATGAAACAAACTGAAAACTTTTCAAACACAACAAATGTTAATGATATTAGAGAATAATTTAATTTCGAAAAATACACAATCTTTATAAAATACAATATATTTCTTTTGGTTTTTTGCCAGTGTTTTGTGCCACAATTATGGCGGTGAGGTAATAAAGAAGCATGGCGGTATTGTAGTTTGCAAACAGATATATTTTTTTGTGATTACTCAACTAGATTACACAACTCCCTACAATCTTTTGCGAGCGACTTATCTTCATTTATAAATTGCTTATGAACTAAGTCAAAGTTTGATATGCATTTGATTTGCATTACACATTATTGTGCAATGCGTGATTCATCCCCTATGAATAAAGGTACAGTTTTTAATGAATAAACTTCAAATGATTCTTTTCTTTATAGCGTGAAGTTCAATGGAGATGGCTATGCTCCGAGTTTCTCTACGTGATCGAATCAGAAATAAGGAGATTAATCCCCGCAGAATTAGCAATAGTCATTGCCATTTAATGGTCAGGCCACATTGCACGCAGTCCACTGCCCATGGACAACCTTTTTTGATTCAGTTACTCACTATTGGCCAGAATGCTCTTTACAGCTTAGCGTAAGAGGGCACTCGCTGAACCTTAAAGAAAGTTTTCTAGTCGAATTGTTTGGAAATATCGCTGCATATAGCTGACTCTATAGCGTGGAGGTACACAAAAATACATATAAATAAATAAAATACATTAATATTGTTATATTTTAGACCAGTAGCCGAAATAACACTTATGCCGCTTAAGCGGCGTAAAAAGCTGACAACACAACTAAAGCACGGACTGTGGTGCGGTTGTCCATGGGCGGCGGTGATCTCTTACACTATATGAGACCCCCATCTGCTTCGTTGTCCGGTATACTATAAAAAACACGTAACATTTGTTTTAAAAATGGAATAGTGGCTTTGTACATTATTATTATTATCTAATTCGTTTCTATTGTGTGAATTAGATCAATATCCTTAGATTTGATTGTTTTGTAGCAAGAGTTGACGGCGGGCGGCGTGCCAGCCGTAAACATCACTCGCTCCATTGAAACGGTGTCTCTTAGGGCTATGTTTTATTGAAAAACTTTCCACGACCCGCCCCAAGCACCCGGCGACTGTAACCACCATCTTTTTCACTATCAGAAACAATTGCTTTTGTGTTCTTATACTACCCAACGGACATGACCTGGTCTGTTTACAATTAGGTTAAGTGCTGAAGTTTGAAGCATCTTAACAAATAATTTAGTTGTCCTTTTGATTGCAGTAAAATTTTAATAAGGCTTACGTAAAACTAGCAGAAATCTATTCTTCATTTTATTTTTATTTTTTATAGTTTGGCGGACAACGGAGCAGGTGAGTCTTCTATATAGTAAGAGGAAACTACCACCCATGTACAACCGCGCCACAGTCCATGCATAGGTTGTGTGGCCGGTTTTTTACGCTGATTAAGCATCATTTTCAAGTGCTTTCAATATTCTCACTCACTCAGCGAAACATAGTAGAAGTACCGTTTTAAGTAAAACTACCATTTCACGCTGAGTCCGTGGTATCACTTCGAATGAGCCGGCCCAATTGGTGCATCAGAATTTGCTTCAGCATGGCCCTCTCACGGGTACGACAGTATTAAGACACTAGCCCGGCCACTATCAATCCCTTCCAGAGACCGAATAAATTAAAAATTAAATTATAATTGTCCAGAGCGGAAATCGAACCCGATACCTTTCGCTACATGGTAGACCTAAAATGGTAGAACTAAAACACTTAGCTACGATGCTCTCAAATTCTTTTATGTAGATACTTAATTTTATTGTTAAATAATGCTCGACTGTCACTCAATTGTGGGTCATATTTATAAATTACGCATTAAATTCTTGATATTACTATATTTACTTGGATATTTTATTTAGAAACGAAGGAATAGGGTCAGCCGAGTTTAAGAATTCGCAATTGCCACTCGACCGCGGTAATTATGCCAATTCTTGAACAAGGAAGCTTCCTCTTTTACATAACTTAACTCATATATATTTTGTTAAATACATTTACGCTGTAAAACGTTAATCTTCCACTCAATATTTCGTTTTAATGGTTTTTTCTATGGCATAGCGGACAACCGTTCAGGTGGACGTCCTATAGGGTAGGAGAACATCGCCACCCATGGACAACCGCGATACAGACCACACCTTAGTAGTGTTGCCTTGCTTTTTACGCCGCTTAAGCGGGATTTTTAAGAGCCTCCGATATCCTCGAATTTTTATCGACTAACGCGCTCAACGAAACACAATACAAGTACCGTTTCACGCTGAGTATTCTGTGCGCCCGTGATATCACTTTAGATGATCCGGCCCAATTTGTGCGTCAAATGCTTCAGCATGGTTAACATTGATTGTCTTTAGAAGTTTCTAGAATATTTTTTAAATGTATACCGTACAACGGTGCATGCAGGTCGCTATAATAAGACATCACCGCCCATAACCAACCGCACTTTATTTCAAGTTTAGGTTGTGCCTCTTAAATCGTTCACACAAACCATAGATTATTAAATTGAATGATGACCTAGGAATGATTAGTAGATATCCCGGGAAGAACAATGTCATACATATTTTAAACGGGAACGCCTACTTCGCACAAAGACGTAATTTATTGTACCGCGCGGAGACGGGAGGCTGAGTTATGTCCCGGCGATTGCGACGCTTTTAACTACCTAATGGAGCGATTTACTAAGACCACCTTGAGCCTATTTACACACACAATGGGGCATGTATTTAATTGTTTGAGCGTTACGTTGATTTATTGATCCGAAGTATCTCTATTATCCTTATATTAATATTATAAACCTAGTTATTGTTTAGAACCACGGGGAACGTTCTTACTGTTTGGATTAAAACCAATTGATGAATTTCATCATCCCAATTTAACCCCAAGAAAACACAAGTTTGCGGACGCATTAATAGGGTCGGCTCGTCTGAAGTGATACCACGGGCTCACAGAATGCTCAGCGAGGAATGGTACTTGTAATTGAAATTGTGCTTCTACTATTTTTTGTGTGAGCGAAAATATCAGAAGCCCTTGAAAATGCCACTTAAATGGCGTAAAAAGCCGGAAACACAACCAATGCGCAGACTGTATCGCGGTTGGGTATGGGCGGCGGTGTTCTCTTACCATACAGGAGACCTACCTGCAGCGTTGTCCGCAAGTATAAACATCGAGGGAATAACAATGAAACTCATCTATGAAATTGTGATATCCTATAGTTTGATGGGGGATACACTCGACTCTCAAACGCGGAGGGTTACAGTTATCTCTCACGCTTGACCGAGCTTCGATCACTGCCTCCAAAGCCTTGTTAGAATCTAATGACATGGGAACAACTGAAACATCCTTATCACAGCTATTATTTATAGTACGGGAGCTAGCAACTTTTTTGAGGTAGCATTTCAGGTCGGCCAGCAATTCTTTTAAAAAATACTGACATTTAAAATGACTGAAAGTTAAAGGAAAACTATATACAAGTTTCTACATTTAAAAAATATATTTCAAAAGTAATGTCGTGCACGGCTTAAACAATAACGCAAATGTCTGGCAATAAGAAATTTATTTTGCAAAAGATTCAAAATAAATAATGAAAAACAAAAGAACCGTATTAAAACGGTTGTTGTACTTAAAACGGTGCTTCTATTGTGTTTTGCTGAAAGACTGAGGATATTGGAAGTCCTTAAAGATGTCGAAGTGGCGTAAAAAGCCGGCAATACAAGTAATGTGCGGACTGTAGAGCGGTTGTCCATCGGCGGCGATATTCTCTTACCATACAGAAGCCTGCTACGCTGTCTGCTATACAATAAAAATGGTTTTAAAAATTGATATTTTACATGCACAAGTAAGATGTACAGTAAGGAACGCAACCACTACCAATAGCCAGACCGGCCGTGTTACGTGCGGAACAGTGAGACGGATAATATATCTAAAAACTGGCCGACCTGTCATTATTTTAGCCCAAATGCAAGACTTAGTCAGTCTTGGTCATGCGCCATTACACCTGGTATTGCGCTTGGTCATTACACTTGGTCTTGGTATTGCGCTCTCGACCAAGTCTTGGTCTTGTAGCAAGAGATATTAGAGATTCAGATATTAGAAAAAACTATCAGAATAGGAACATTTTGAGCTTGAATTAGCATAGCCACAGTAAAGACCAACCAGATTTATAAATGTCTAAACATTTCATAAGAAATTCTAAATATCACTGCCAAAAAAACAAAAAAAAATAGCAGCAAGACTGAAGAGCCTTGCAGGCTTACTCTTGTTCTAGCTTAAGACTTACACGGTCAGTCTTTGTTTTGCTAAAATTGTCTGTCATAATGCAAGACAAAAACTTAATTCAGGCAAAACTACCAGAAATGCTTGTTTTCCCGACGTTGCTAGCTCCCGTACTATTAGATACTTCAAGAGACGATTACTATAATATAATATAAATAATCATTTTGTTCTTTTCTTATACTTTAATACTGTGTTAGTGTAAATGAACATATGATAGTGTTTTTCCTTTAATAGAAACAAAGAACGCAGTATTAATAATCTATATATATCAATTTAAGTGAGCTATAAACTATTTTTTTGACAAAATGATTGACTAATTATGAAATTGAATATAAATATAATGTTATTTTTAATTTTTAAAAAAAATTAAAGCTCAATTGCATTTCTCTATATAATAAAAAAACTACATTTTAAGCCCTTACTTCTAGTCTTATAAATTAACAATTATGTGAATTAATATAAATATTAATTAATAATTCCTAAAATAATTATTTTCTAATAAAACAATATAATGACATCTTGTCAAGTGTTGACATCTAAGCTTTTTCTATGTTAGATACAGAAAACAGTGTTGTTTAATAAGAGTCCAAAGTTTTCTTTACATATATTAATTAATATAATAAAATAATTATTAAATATAGAACCAATGTGTTACCTAAAATATACCTATTTAAAATATGTTCTCATTCCTAAATGTAACCCAATCTGCAATCAGTTTGATCTATGATAAAGCTTGACAGTGGCGGGGGAGTGTCTTTAAACTGTCTTACTCGTAAGATATTCTTGCTAAAGCAATGCTGTCGCACTAATTGGGACGGAAACGATAGAAAGAACGATAAAAGTTCGAAACGATACCACGTGAAAGCAGAATACTAGCGTGAAACAGTTCTCATATTTCGCTGAATAAGTGAGGATATCGGATGCTCTTGAAATTATACCGCTTAAGCGGCGTAACAAGCCGACAACACAACCAAAGCACGGTGTTCGCGCGCAGTATCTCTTATCATAGAGAAGACCCGCCTGCTCCGTAGCCTACTGTATCATAAAATATTCCCCCATTATAATGCAATTCTCTTCTGTATTTTTTGTTTAGATACAAGCATTTGATTAAAATATTAAACTTTCGTGGTATAATGCATTAAACATCTAACGCGTAACTCAATTTTATATTAAAAAGCAATATGTCGGCTTTATTTTGAATTAAAAACCCTTTTACATTCTTTATTGCATGATTTTGTTGTAAATCTGAAATCAACGGCCAATCATTATAGGTATTAACGAAGCTTATTCGTGCTACATTGAAAATTAAAGTTACGATAGAGCTGAAACAATAAACTCTCGTTTACAGGAATATTTAAGCGTGTATTCAATGCGCTTGCACGCCGCGGTATACATTTCCCACAGGCTATGCTACCATTTGATTATTTAAGCCTTTATGTATCGCCTTTTGTTTTCAAATGCAAAGTATTGGTTAGACCTTACTAGTTATTGCCAAGTAGTACATAGTGAAAGTAACTGTGATACAGGAAGGCTTTGAAAACCAGTTACTTTTTACGCTAGCAATACTCCTTTTTAAATCTACCTTTGCAATTTTTGATTTTGATTGCAGAAAGCAAACAGATAAGGAAAAGAAAAGCTATTTAATAATTTGTAAAAAATTCTTGTTACAAATATGTAAGTAATATCAAATCAACGCGATACGTTGCGTTAATCATATTAATTGTCATCTAGGATAAGCGGTCATCCACCCATCAACATTTTCCGTGCGTTGACAGTCCAAAAAGCTCTCTATAATGTTTATATTTAAAATAAATTAAAGAGAATTTTATCGTAAATTTTATCATAGTTAAATAAAACATATCTATTTCGATATTCTTACATTTAAACATATAAAAATTTCATATCAATCCAAAAAGTTCATTCAAAGGCCCTTTAGAAGAAACGCCACTACTTTTATTTCATTAAATATATTATTGTAGTGCCTAATAACAACATAATATATTTACGGAATGTGCTAGTACGATTAATCGATACAAATATATGTCAGTGGCGAAGCGTCTTCTGTAATGGATTGAGGCGCACTAATGGAAGCTAACCACAAAGTTGCTCTTGCGGCAGACAGGCCTACACCTCGGCCTGGCCTAGCTGACATGCTCTTAGTAACCCCGTTAGCAGAATTAACATACTACATTATGATCCGTGGTAACCTAACAAACAGGACATTTGTGTATGAAAATTTAAGTAATGTAAAACTATAAATTACTTTTTAATTACACTTATCCAAAGCTACATTAACTTAAATAATGGATCTGCACAAAACCTTGTTTCTGATGACAAATTACTTACTTATTCAATATTACTTTGACATCAATAGTATGTTACATATAACATACATAAAAACGGAATATTATGTATTTCTTTTACTTATCCTACGTTTCACTGAATTTTATACATTTCTTTTTAAAATATTAACGCTATTGTGTTATGGACCACAACCGCCATCACTTCAGTGTTCACTTAGGCAGATTTTTTTTTGTGAAATATCACTCACACGCTGTAATGCCTCATTCAGGAATTGTCCTGCATGGTTTTTTGCAGTATACGTCTTAACGTATAAACTGTTAGAAAATTATATAACTGTTAGAAAAATAGCTGTTTTTCTATTCGTTTTTAAACAAATGAATATTAATTTAATATATATAATTTAATATAAAATGAATATTAAAGTAATTATTTCTATCAATAAGTAATAGTTGTGGCTAGTTACATGAACATATCTAAATAATTGATAAAAAAATGCCAACAAATATTTATTTACAAATAATCGTAAGAACAACAGAATCCTTACATTGTTAATAATTATAACATGATATTGACAACGCTATGAGGTGTAAAGGCGGCATAGATATGTCAAAAATAATGGCCATAAATTATAATCATCGCACAGTTATTGCCACATGTAATTGCCACGCGACGCGATGTCGCTCGTAGCTACTGTGGTTTCCAGTGTCGGATTAGCCAGACTTTATCGTTACGAGCTCGCGCTAACGGAAAAAATATATATAAAATAAAATATAGGTATGAACTATATTTTATTAAGGCCACTATTACGGATTCCAATTCAATAGTCCTTATAAAATTTTTGGAGACAATAAAATTGTCTGTTGAAGGTTATAGGGCTTTTTTTCAATAAAAAGGAATAGAAAATTATTATCACAAACCAAAAGATATTATTGATATAATAACGTATAGTTGCGTTTCTTTTTGCAATCAACGTTAAGGAGGAGTCCGTGGGCGAAAGACCTCCTGATCCTCCGTTTCCTATAAATTAATTAGTGAAGGAATTGTAATAAAATGTTAATAAAAAAAAAAAAAATTTTTTTTTAATTTGCTGCGTTTCTTCTGCATTATTATTATACCTACGTATTTTTTACATATTTTTGCATTGCAATTATCCGTGATCTAAACTTATCTAAACAAAAAATATTGATTTAAAAGACATATTTTACTCCAAAAAATATACCTTAGAAAGATTAAAGTCATACTAACGCATCTGAATGATGCTTGCTTTCTATGAGAGAGAGAGAGAGAGAGGAGAGAAAATTTTTTGAGTAATTTTGTCAATTTTAATCCTAATTCTGATACGATGTCAATTTTATTTCAGTATTTTGTTTTTATCATAACAAATGTGAAAACCGTTGTCACTAAGGCCTTCGGGGTCGTCGTATGTGGTTGCGGCTGAGACGTACTCTTACGAAGCGGCAGTATTAAAGGCGCTGACGCAACGACAAATTGGAGGTTTCCGCGTAAATAAGTTCGCGGGGAAACGGCCGTTGTTCTTGTAGAAGGGCCGACGATACGATGAGGGAATCGGGAGGTGTCCGCCCTATCGAACATCATTGCGAGTCGGCGGATGAACTCATGCGTTCATGGACTCATGCGACGTTCTCCATGCCCGGGACAGTAAAACTTAAAAATATATGTGGCACGTTAAAAAAAGTCGATTAGCGCCACTCTAGAGGTCCTCTATGGTTAAGTATATTTAATTGATAGAATATGAGATCATAAGGCCATACACTGTATGGACAAAAATATTGCTCATTTCACATTAGTGGTTTCATGTTTCAGACTAAGGAAATAACGTTTACATATTATTATACCTGTCTTCCTAATGGGATGTCGTAAGAACCGACTAAAGGACACTTCACCGGAGGATGGGCAGCAGCGTCTTTCCGAGTACAGCAGATGTTCTGCTATCACCAACCCACCTGCCAAGCGTGGTGATTAAGGCAAAACACCCTCCTTTTGGGGGAGGCCTATGTCCAGCAGTGGACTTGATAAGCTGATGATGATGATGATAGCTGTTATTGTATGCACCTGGTGTTTTATCTAATAACACTTCAGTAATACTGTTTCATGCAATAAAAAAATATGAAAATTTAAATATTTTAACCCTAAATACTTTTTTATAGTAATATTTGGTTAACAAACCTAAGATTTAAAACATAGGGCAGTCACATATCTGCATGTTAAGTACAACCACTGTATGAAGAATGTCGACTAAGCATTTACCTTGTTTCCAGCGTATTACACGTGCCTACAATTAGTCTCTAGTTTAAATTTTAATTTGTATTTCTTAATTAAATAAGTTTTAAACATTGTTTTTGTTTCAAGCTCCTGCTTGCCACTAACATAATTTGCAGCTCTTTGACTATTTTCTATCATTGCTAACACAGTGCATTAACAAAACATTCATAGCTGACTAAAGCTTCATTAGTTTTCCAATTAGATTGAATTAAATTAAACGTATACTTTGAAACTTGCTAAGTCATTATAGTTTGAATTTTAATTTGTAATAAAACTGCCTAATTTATTAATATTTGTCTAAAATTATTTGTTAAGTATAAATCTATAATGCTAAGCTGTACACTGGTATAGCCAAGTTACAATATTACAAATTTGAAACTATATTTATAAGATGTTCCTCTAAAAATAAGAACAGAAGAAGAACTTTATAAGAACAGTAACAATAACATTTTAGACACCATTATACATTTATACAATTAATCAAACTTAAATGTGGTGGAAATAGGTCAAAAATAAAAGCAATGCACTATGCTTAACTTATTTATTCTTGGCTAGCATCCACATTTTCGGTCTGTAAACCCTTAATTGATGCAACTGGTACATACGTTACCAGTGTGAACAATTTGTGTGCAGAATCCTCATCATCGTTACGTCTGCGGGACAACCTTACACGAACTCTGAAGGGGACGTTCCTAGAAAAAAAGTATTAATATAATTACAACATCAAACATGTTAAGATGATATATGGTTAATATTATGCTACAAAATATCACTTGGTAACACATTTATTATTATTATTGATTATTAGAATTTTAATTGATACTAAATATACGAAAGCTTTATAAGACCCCATAAGAATAAAAGTTGTAAATATTTAGATATTCAGATTAATATAAGAGTCAAGAATTTAGTGAAATTCTTGTCAACAACACATTCTAAATGCAATTATCCTTCTTAATTATATATATTTATGTATCACATTTCAAACTAAATTAATTTAGTCAGTCTAGTATGTAATATAATTTATAAGGTAAAAAGTTTCATTGAATGTTTGCAAGATGCAATTTAATTGAGGTTATAAAAAAAAGGAATTTATTAAAATTCATTTAGAATCATAAAGACCTTAGGTTAGGACTCAAAATTTACTAGCTCAAACTTACTTTACACCCTTAGACCAAAGATATTTATTCAATCTGGTGTCTACTCGAACATCAGGTGTACCCATTTGTTTTTCAGCAAATTTACGGATCTCCTTGATGGCACGAGGAGCACGTCTTTTGAATCCAACTCCATGGAGCCTTTTATGTAAATTAACTGTATATTCACGAGTTACTACTTCATTTATCGCCGATTTGCCTTTCCTCTCTCCTTTTGGTTTAGCCATTGTAAACAATCTGAAATTATACACAACACTAATAAATACATATCTAATAACACAATTTTTAGAATTGTTAACACGTTCAACAAACTTTTAATAATTTTTAATATCAAAATTAAATAGATTTTTAAGGATTCAAATATAATAACACACCTTAGCGATCAAACGCCGATACAAAAAGAAATGTCAATGTCATCTACTTAAAATATCTATGTCATTTCATTTTGATAATCCTGGAATGTCATGTTCAAACATCAAAATTATAGATTACATCAGGATATTACCACGACGCCCTGGGGCGTCGCGAGGCGATGGGCAAACATCTACTGTCTGTGTAGATACGAACAAACGAAAATAAAAGTTGAAAATGAGATGACAGTTGCAATTTCCACAATCGAGCTTCAATTTCTGAAACTATCAGAAATGCAGAAAAGCAAACACATTCTTATCATTACTATTTTTTCTATTACAAACCATAAACAAATGTTTATGTATAAATAAAATGTATTAAAATTATTTTTTTATTTTGTACGTATTTTACATTTAAAAAATATATTCTGCAGTTTTTCTGATAACCTGGTATTAGACTAACTACTACTGTTTTTATTTCCAATAGTTTTGTTTATGGGGGCATCGCCAGAAAAATAATAATTCTATTAAAGGGCGTTACGTTTGATGGCGGCCAATTCTATAGAGAAATAAGTTTGGATTGCCCTGGACTAGATCATAGACTCATACAATTTATTCTGTACTGTAACACATGTTTTCATTTAAAAAATTTAAATTTATAAAATTATTTAAAAATAGTTATAATAAGTAAATTTAAGATAAAACTATTTTCAGATATGTCGGATGTATATAAGTAAGTTATGTTTACATAAAAAGGACTTTAGGAACCATTAGACCAAGAGAGTTTTTGTGTTATTCAAAATATTATTTTTTAGAGTTATACATCCTAATAAATACTTCAATGACTATATATCGCTTAATGTAAGGCCCGATGGAAGAAAATTTGATGAACAAAGAAGTATTAAATTAAACGCAAATGCTATCAGCAATGCAGAGGCGTCTGCACTAATGAAATGTGGAAATACAACAGTTGTTTGTGGAATTACATTGGTGAGTTTGTATGATAAATGTATCATGTTATATTTAGTGTTTGTAGTACAAAATTATCAAAAAATAACTTTTTCAGGAATTAGCAACACCTAAAGCTGAAGAACCAGATAATGGTTTTCTTGTAACAAATGTAGAATTATTACCCTTATGTTCCTCTAAATTCAGACCAGGGCCACCCTCAGATTTTGCTCAAGTAGTGAGCAACACTGTTAATGAAATAATAAAGAACTCAAAATGCATTGATCTGAGTGACTTGTGCATTGTTTCAGACAAATTAGCTTGGGTTTTATATTGCGATATGGTGTGTTTAGACAATGATGGAAGTGTAATTGATGCTTGTATTACTACTTTAATAACAAGTCTGAAAACATGTAAGTATAAATGTATTATATTTGTATATATATATATATGGCCTTTCTGCAATAAAGTAATATTTATTTTCAGTAACATTACCAACAGTTTCTTATGATGTTGAAACAGAAGAAATAAAGGTTGATCCAAATATAAGGACTCCACTTAAAGTTACTGGTTTACCTGTGGCAACAAGTTTTGCTATATATCAATCTCCAGAAAGGTACTTTTTTCATATAGTTTTGATAAATAAAATGATGTGATATAAAAAGTAAATTGGATGGACCCTCGTTCAAAGAAAGATTCCTTTGATAAAGATTCTCTCTTATTTACATTACAATAATTGAAAACACCAACACAATTCTTATATTTGTTTATTATAGGACTATTTACTATATTGTAAATTTCTTTCTTTTATTATAGCTGTATCGTGCTAACAGATCCAACTGCTTTTGAAGAAGATATGTGTGGTGCTATTGGTGCCAATCTTATAGTTTGCTGGAATGACGGACTTTTATGTGGTGTACAAAAGTTTGGAGGTGGTAATATATCAACAGACAGCCATAAAAAATTACTTCAGGTTGCTAAGGAACGTAGCCAGCTAGTTGGGGAAGTTGTCAAAACTTGTATGGATTCAAATATATAATTAAATATTTCCAACAAAAACATGTCTTATTAAGCAGATTATTCTTATCTGATTTAAAGCATAATATTTTATAAAATAACTATGTTAGAATTGTAAAAGTTCAATTGTTTATATACTGTTGGAGATTGATTTATGCCTGTGAATATTATAAGAGTTTTCAAGACGTTGAATTCCTTTAGCCACTCTATCGTCGATTTCATATAAAGATGTAAACATTGATTTCACTTTTATAAGAATTTTGTTTATTTCTTGTGCTTTCCTGTATTCATTCATTTTACTTTTTATATATAAACTGGAAAAAATAATTAATGCTACCAAAACTACAGATAAAAACTTGATGTTCCAATGTTTCTTAATATGTATTTGACTTGTGTCCACTTGAGATAAATCAATACTTATTTTCTTATCTGCTGTTGTATGCTTTATTGATGCAACATTTGGACTAGGCTTCTTTACATTATTATTATTTCTTATTTGTCCTGGTTCATCATTGTGTTTGCATTTGTCAGATTTTAAAATCTTATATGAGCTCAAATTATCTTTCATTTTTAATACACTATTTGAACCACCACTAGAATAAGTAATAAATTGTGATGATTAGTAAATATATATATTGAAAACACGGAAATGACAACAATTATTAGTTTAATTTAATTAATTTTTTAATGATATTTCAATATAATTAGCACATCTGATCTTATAGAAGTTATTTATTCAAACACTTAAAAAGCCTTTCAAAAACTTGATAATAAAAATGTTGTGATGGATAAGATTTCAATGATACTTTGGTCTGTAATATGTAAAGTATAAGAATGTCAACGTCTAATAATTATTATCTATGCTCTTTACCTAACAAAATATTTTCGGATTAGATCACAAATTTAAATTATGATTTCTCTCGAGGATTTGTTTTAATTTTGATAATGAATTACGCTCGCATTTTTCAATTTAGTTTAATTTACTAAGTGCTTAAACATCACAAAGCATATCATTTATAAATAAAAACATTTCTAATGACTAAAATAAGCGTAGCTTGGCTTGCTATCCGTGATATTACGCGATTTGCGACTGCGAAATGTTGACCTCCATCACTATTTGGAGCTTCTACCTTAGCCATATGGAATACAAATGGCTGAAGCTGGCGAGTGAGCGTTATTTCGCTAGTGCCGATCACCATCCTAACCTACTGTACATCACAGTACCGGATACACTCCTCTACCAATCACTAAACAAAGTGATAGGATAATAGCATAAAATTAGATGGTAGATTTCTGTGGAGGGCCCAAATCGAGGTTCGTGTCTCGCAGGAGACGCCCTTGCACTAGTAGTGACTAAAAATCAAATTTACGGCAAGCCTAATTCTTGTTATAATTGTAAACAGACATTTTGTGAAATTAGAAATAATGTACCAAAATCCGTAAAATTTACTTGTCTATGACACAAAATTTCATATTCGGATTGTCACATATCCGTTGTCAGAATTGAATGTTATGATTTTGTGTTTAGTTTCGGCCAATGGCATTTGCAATTGGATAATTTAAAAAATGTCACCACGTCTCAAAATATCAAATTATGTTATTGAGGTAATATTGATTAAATTGTACTTATTTTATTGCTTCCTTGAAAAAATACTAAATCATTAATTATTACCATTTGTTAGAAATGTAGATTTATTTTACGATACATTCAAGAAGCAAAATTCTCAGTCCCACACGTCATCTTAGCTTCATATTTCTTTCTTAACCCTTAAGAAATGTTAATAGGCAATTGTAATTTTTATTTATTTATATGTTATAATTTCAGAGGTTGTTAAAGACCAAAACATGCGAGACTACAGGTTGTTTGTACGGTCTTATGTACGATGGAACTTTACTTGTCATTGGATTCAGTTTAGAGTTTTTTGAGAATGAAAAGAAAACTTATAGTCAACTTCTTTTAAATCTTCCTGCTGAGGTTGAGCTATGCGGGGTAGTAAAATTTTGCGACACTGCAATCGTGGATTCTAAACCAAAAGAAATTATTCAGGTAAATTTCAAAACTCTGGACTTCAACAAATCACTAAAATTTTTGTTTATTAATTAATTTAATTTAATTTTAGGATGTTGATATCACAGATAACCCATTGTTTTTAATAGTCAACAAAGATAAGGATATAAAAGCACACTTTTTGATTCATGATAAATTTGAGGAAACAAATTATGAAAAATTTGAAAATGAAGAGTTGTGGAATCAATTTTTACATGTCAGGCTATGTACAACTTTGCCTCTGTCATGTGAAGCTACTATAGCTGGTGTAAAGACTGTTCTGCAATCCAAAAGAAAAAAGGTATACTATTTTTAAATTTTACACTATGTTTGCCAAGTCTAACATAAAAGTTGTCATCTGGATATTTATGTAATAATTAGCTATTATTTCTGAACTAAAAAAAATACCAAGTAAAACCTTTTTCACTTAAAGACAATGTTTAAACCTGCACAATATAAAATGCTATATTTTAGTATTTAAATTGAAAAATAATAGATACATTTTAATTTAACTTATGAGTAATATGATCTTATATGTATTGAATGAGCTTTATGTAAAATAAAATGTAATAAAGTCTAGAATTTGATACAAGTTATTATAATTTTAGATAGCATCAGGACAAGTATCTTTTCACATAAATGGTTGGCCTGTATATCTTTTTGGCATTGCATCTGATGTAGGAGTAAGCGGCACAAGTATAGAAGCAAATATAGGTGATTTGGTTGATTCCTATAACCCAGAGCAATTGTCAAAAAAGAAGAAAAACAATATTTATAATGTTGTAAGTATCTACAAATTGTATCTACAAATACCAGCTTGGGACCTTCAAAAAAAGACCATAATATGTATCCCTAATAGACCAGCATAGCACCGGCATTCCAGCATGGGCAAAAGACTTTTTATTCCAGATGAGCTTCCTGCTGGTCTGTCTCTTGATTGCCATTTAAAAAATTTAACTTCTATTTAGAAAATATTTTCATCTAAACAAAACAGGGAATTATTTTTCATACTAAACAGACTATATTACTTATGTAAAAAGCAGATATAAAATAAAAGTGTTACTGCTTTAATAAATTGGGATAATATGTATTTGTATGTATGTGTAATATGTACTTTTTCATATTAAGTTTACTTTATTTGCTATAGTGGAATATATTTTTAGGAAACTATACCCGTGAACCTAGTTATGAAAGCGACAAAAGATATTTTCTCAGATAAACTTGTAAAGACTGCTGTTAAAATGATGACGACACAAGGAAAACGTAAGTATTGATGTTGTTTTTATTGTATATCGAGCAATAGAGTTTATATAAGAGATTACCGTCGCTCATGACCCGAGCGCCACAATCCGTGCTTAGTCTGTTCATAGCCCCTTAATGCAACTTAAACGGTACAATTTCACGGACCCACTGAGTGAATCACAATACAAGTACTGTGTAATGCTGATATTCTGTAAGTACAATTATAGCGTATATCTCTCTTAAGGATAAGACATTTCTCCCAGACACTGTCTAGGATTTCCAAAGATCTAATATTTTTTTCAATCCAAGTTTTGGAAATATTAATTATATCCACATCAGCCCATCTAAATCCACTGCTGGACATAGGCCTCCCCCAAAGACGCCCACCCGCTGCGATCTTGAGCGATCTG
>DWCF01003386.1:0-19799 GCA_018230265.1 Delias oraia
TGCTTTATACACCGCCGACGATCTTCGAGTATATACAAAGAGCCCGTATCCGGTCGACAAAGATCTTGACAGTGGTCGGGCGAGTGTCTTAGCATTGTCTTACCTTAAAAGTGATGCAATAAACTCACAGGGTACCAGAGAGGGATAGTATTTGTACTGTGTTACGTTGAGCGAGTGAGTATATCGAATGCCCATGAAATTATACCGTTCAAGCTGCGTAAAAAGCCGATAACACAAAAAAAGCGTGTACAATGCTGTGGATAATATCGGTGGAGGTGATTCTTAAGATAGAGAAGAACTGTCTGCTCTATTTCCAGATATATAATAAATATAGAAACTATTTTATAGAAATGTTATAGACTAGACTGGTAAATATAGCCTCAGATCGCCACACATTAAGTATATTCTAATATTGAATACTCTATCTTACTTTTCAGGTACGGACCTTGTGTTGAAGCAGGTATAGTATTGAGTGTGCACAAAACGGATGACTTAAACTGAAATATACAATAATATAGTTGTTTAATTTAAAATTTCTCGTATCCATATGTAAAATATAATATTGGTCGCTGTGAAATTGCTTCATTATATGTAATATATTAAATTATGTATATTTTATTATATACCTGATGTAGTTCATAATACTACCAAAGGACAGTTTTAATTAACAATGGATTCCCGTAGACCAAACAGTATAACTTCTGATGTAACCTTCTGGGTGGATTTTGAAGTAAACTTTTCAGGCGCGCTCAGCTCTAGAAGAAAATCGAAAATTTGCCCAAGCTTGCGTTACGATGAAAACGGAAATGGTCGGTACGAGCTGTACTCAAGTCGCGAATATAGCCTCGGGGCGTGAGCAAGGTGAGGTATTGGAAATAGATGAAGAGGCTCGTGCTGCTACGAACGTAAGTACGTGGAGTATTTTGGTACATCAGCGCTTACATAAAAATCTAACCCGTAAAAAAACATCGTGATTTCAAACCAATACGACATACATTATTTGAGAGCCTCGTAGTTAAGTGGCCTAATAGGTGTACCATGAAGCCAGAGGTATCGGGTTCGAATTCCAGTCCGGACAATTAAAATTTATATTATTATTATTTATATATAATTATAATTTATACGGTCTCTGGAAGGGCTTGACAATGGCCAGACGAGTGTCTTAATACTGTCACACCCGTGGGAGAGCCATGCTGAAGCATATGCGGAAGCACTAATTAGGCCAGCTCGTCAAAAGTGATACCACGGGCTCACAGAATACACAAAGTGTAACTGTCCTTGTACTGTGTTTCATTGAGTGAGTGAGGCTATCGGAGGTCCTTAAAAATGCCCCTTAAGGCGTAAAAAGTCATCAACACAACCAATGCGCGGATTGTGGCGCCATGACCGGCGGTGTTCCCTTACCATTTAAGAGACCCATCTGCTGCATTGTCCGCTTTACTATATATATACTATATAAAACAAATACATTTCTAAAAAAATATCATAGGTACGTTAAATAGATATAATAATTTGCTTTTGAAAATCAGATTATTATAAAAAAAATCGCTTGTGACGTTTTGAGGAAATCCTCGGGACTTTAATTTCGTTTGATAAACAAACAAAGGGAACCCATTGTTTTAAATGTTAAATAAGAGATAAAAGACATTTAAGTCGCTAAGATTGGTTGGAATTCAAATTTGAATGGCTCTATTTTTCTACCCTAAATTAAAACCACCCTATAAAGTACTGTTTCTTTGTGAATGTATTTTATACAACTTGGATTCGCAACGATTCAGTATATTTGTTAACATTTATAAATTTCCTTATTTGTGTTAGACTAGCAAATGCCAGCTTTCATATATATTTAATAAAGTTATTCAGACAGGTGTGTTTTAGAAATTCAATTCAAATTATAATGTGTACTTTTGATACTCAAATTGTTACATATAGAGACACAATTTTAAGTGATCCTGTAAAAAGGAATTGCTTTGATTTACTGCTTTGTTGAGAGATCCTGAAGCATCGTAAAACAAATGTGGGTTGTTCCACATTAGCTGGGGAGTGGTTTAACACTGTATGTATGTGGTGTAGCAGAGCCACGTTAAAGCATATAGTGACTCACTGGACCCATGCTAATTGCTCTGGCTTGTCTAGAATCATCGCATAAGCTCACAGAATGCCAGCGTGTAGTTTATGCATCATAAAAAGCCGTACACAAGCAGAGTGCAGATTATGGTGTGATTAAATATCGGCACCGGTAATTTCTTACCATCCGTGGTATGTTACTAGCCTGCCTCTTTTTAGTTATGAATTAAAAACACAGACACCGAAATATAATCCCGAAAGAAACGCTATAAATATTAAAACACCGCTTTATTTCTAAATAAAAATGAGTGAAATATAAATGCTCAGGTTTACAGAAGGTTTATCTAAAATTGGATCGGTTGCAACCCGCGGCTCTGTCCAATTTTCTGCCATTACATTTAGCATTGTTTGGACGAAGTTATTCTTAGGATTTGTTACTATTAAATTTACCGTTCTCATAAAGTTGGATGCTTTCTATTTAATTGACCAATATACTTAGACTTTTGAGACTCTATTATACGATAATAAACATATTTATACTAATATACTATTATATATGTAATATAAATAAATCTATTCGTAAGAAAAGATAGCAAGATTGAATTTTGTAGATAAAAAAGTTGGTAGAGGAATATTATTAATGTAAGTTTTATATTAAATAAAATGTATGTTTATGCCCGTGGGAGAGCCATGTTGAAGCATATGCTGACGCACTAATTGGGCCGGCTTGTCCTAAGTCATGCCACGGGCTCATAGAAAACTCAGCGTGAAAGTGAGTAAGGATATCGGCGATCTTTAAAAATGCCACTTAAGTGGTGTAAAAAGCCGCCAACACAACCACAGCGCAGACTGTATCCAATATTTATAAATATTTCTCTAAAAAAGTCTTAACTCAAAATGTATTGTATAATATTTGCAATTTCAATTGAAAACAATTGTCTGTTTTATTTAAAATCCAGCCACTTAACGCTATATGTACTTTACTACTAACATTACATAGATTATTTCTAAGAATGTATCCATTAGAATTTCTTATTATCTCCAGGCGAATACACTTTGTTTCTTTATGTATAATATTCTTACTACATTACACTAAATCACTTGGAAGAGATATTAGGTTCTCATGTTATGTGTGGCATTTACACTATTTTATACTCTTATACTAGTAATATCCACTACACGAATTCGAACGGTTAACTTTGATGAAGTCTTATAAATGTGTTCTTATTCATATAATGGTGAAAATCTGAAAGAGTTAGAGTGAAAATTTAAGTAAAAATACTTTTTCTAAGACTTAGTCACAGAAACCAATATAGCTATTTAGGTATAGAAATTGAGTGGGAGAGAGATGCTGAAACATTTGCTGACGCAATAAATGGGCCGGATCGTCCGAAGTGACACCATGGGCTCACAGAATACTCAGCGTGAAACGATACTTGTACTGTGTTTCGCAAAGTGAGTGACGATATCGGAGGCTCTTAAAAATGACACTTAATTGGCGTAAAAAGCCGATAACACTACACATGTTCCGATTGTGGCGCGGTTGTCCATGGGCGGCGATGTTTCTTTACCATACAAGAGACCCATCTGCTCCGTTGTCCACTATACTATAAAAAATAGAAATATAAAGAATTATTGGTGAAACATCGAAGTCAATTTTTCTCGAATTAAATCTATTCCCTTACATTTTTTCTTTAATGGTTATTTCCTGTGTGTAATTAAGAAAGGTCGAGTGCAGTTCTTGTAGGAAGTTTTAGTTTTAATGAAAGCCTCGGAGGTATTAGAAAACTGGGGAAATCTGGGAAAAACGTGTGGGAAGTTCACCCGAGGGTAGCATGTCAATGAGCTCGAGTTACTCGTAATACATAAGTTTGTTTCTTGCTCTATAAAATAGAAAGTATTTTTTATACGAATATGGGCATTCAGACATTAACAAATGCCGAAAGGCTGTATTCTTTTTTTATTTCATGGTGGAAAACGGAGCAGGTGGGTCACCGATATGGTGAAAGAACACCGCCATACAGGGATGCCGTGCCACAATCCGCGCTTTCTTCATCGCGCTTTATTTGTTGGGTTTACGGCTTTTTTTGTTGCTTAAAGCAGAAAGCCGAACAGTGTTAGAGTGGAGACCACGAACCGGCAAGCGCAGCGTGGCACGCCCACCCACAAGGTGACAGACGACCTTATAAATGTCGCCGGAAAACGTTGGACGCAAGTCGCCTCCGAGAGGTATTCATGGAAGTCC
Organism: Delias oraia; assembly: GCA_018230265.1. Classification (NCBI taxonomy): domain Eukaryota; kingdom Metazoa; phylum Arthropoda; class Insecta; order Lepidoptera; family Pieridae; genus Delias; species Delias oraia. The sequence continues at coordinate 4,313 of DWCF01003386.1, forward strand.
AGCAGTGGACTTCTTACAGCTGAAATGTAAATAGTATAAATTAAATTATAATTATCCGGACCGAGATTTCAATCTCATACTTCTCATGGTATACTTATAAAACCACTTAACTACGTAGCTTGAAATCAATGCGTAGAATAATAATAAATCTCAAGAATTATTATTATTTAAATTACCTGTATTTCCGTAACACAAAAATTCAATAAATATTTCATAGTCCCAAGCGCACATAGCAACTGTCTAGCTGTCAATTTGCGGCAGCGTGGTGGCTCACCATGTCAAACAAAGCCGTACTTTATAAATATATGCTAACCCAATAGATATATATATATATATATATATACTTAGTCAAATGTAATGTAATGTATGTATTTTATTTTATCTGTCTTTATAATCTGATTATACTGCATGTTTTAAATTCTGATCAAATTATAGCAATTATCGATTCTAATTCCTATGAGAAACATAATTTTGTTTTTTATTTTATTTAATAAAAATACAAATTTATTCAATATAGGTAGAATAAATTCATTGTGTGACATAATCCTTAAAAAGAATTTTCCGCACATAGAATATAATCATTCGTCATTACATCCCTTACAGTTCAAATAGGTAAAATATTATTATATACAAAATAAACTATACAAACAAAGTTATATAATAGTTCACTTAAACCAGATAAGTAACATCACAATTCACAATTGCTAGAGTCACTTCAAATACAGGCTGATCCATAGATATAAATTTTCTTATATGTACCTAATTGCGCATGATTTATTTAATTATTTCTAAGAAGTGTTCAAAAACCTTTGCACAATTTATTATTTGGTAATCATGATCATCATCATCATCATTTCAGCCGTAAGACGTCCGTTGCTGGACATAGTCCTCCCCCTTGAATTTCATTTAATATATAATTTATTATTTGGTAAAACATATATATAATTATTTAATAATAAAATAGATAAATAATAATTATTGACGATAATTATTGGAATATTAAGTTTTCAGTTCGAAGAATTTATCAATCTGTTTATCAACTGTGTATTGACTTTAATAAGTTCGCCAATTATTCTTTATTGTGCATGGGCGGTGCTCTACCATGTATAGCGGAGTATACATGATTACTATCCTTCTTATTCATAAGTCGGTTTTAGGATACATGTATTATCTTTCAAATAGATATTGTTTCCTTCAGCATTTTCTATTGTATTTATCAAACGTAATGTTCTGAAGCGTTATTCGGTTTAATCTGTAACTGAATTTCAGCGACAAACATGGGGACAGAATACAAACTTGCATTCATATCATCTCAATGTTTGTTGATATATGTTGTTGTTTTCATTACACAAATTTATTAAGGCACTACTATGTGGTACCAGCTGCCTGCAGAAGTATTTCTAAGAATTACGACTTAGATTACTACGAGACTTGGATTACTACGGCCCAAAAGGCCGACAATACGCCCGCGGCACAGCAAAGGTATTCGATTAGCTTAGGTGAGCCTCCTTTTCGATAGCTTTCCGATTATTAAAAAATAAAGTAAATAAAATTTTCCCTTCTTTTTAATATACTTATTATAGTTAAATTATCCAAGATAGTTCAGTATTATGTTATTTTTCTAAAATCAGTGTTCTTTTATTTTATTTGATTGATATAGTCATTCATTATGGTTCAAAAAAAACGTGATATATGCTAGTCATACAAACTACCCGCCTGCCAAACGTGGTGATTAAGGCAAAACACCCTTATTTTGGGGGAGGCATATGTCCAGCAGTAGACTTGATAGACTGATGATGATGATACAAACCGGTAAGGTAAGGTTCTCGGTCCTAGATCATACAAGGACGCAGAGTCGAAAGTCACGTATCGTAACAGTATTAAACTAATTCTGTATCGTCTAGAGATAAATAATGTAGATACCTATTAAAATTTCAAAACAATTTACGACTTACTGAAAATTTATACTATTGAATACTAACTTAATTTAATTTAAAACTTAAGTGACACTCAACATGATCTGGATTTGATAAGACTTCGTTACGTACAATATATACGGCCGTGCGAAAGAGGGTTCGTATTTGTCAATGACATTATTTTTATGATTGGGTTAGATATATCTTGACATAAATTCTAGTTCTTTTTATGCTAGTTTATCTCAACTAAGTGTAATTAAAATATAATTTTTCCCATCATCATCATCATAATTTCAGCCGAAAGACATCCACTGCTGGACATAGGCCGCCCCCTTGGACCTCCATGCATACCTGTCATGCATTTATAAGGTCTTCTGTCCACCTTGTGGGTGTAAGTCCCACGCTGCGCTTGCCGGTCCGTGGTTTCCACTCTAACTCTTTTCGGCCCCATCGGCCTTATTTAATTTATGTCTTATTTCTTATTAATCACGAAACTGATCCTATTATTTAGTATTATCCTTTAAATATTATAATTAATACAATAGTTATTAATTCCATAATAATTTAATTACATTGTTAATAACAATTAGTAACAGATTTGATATCCAACTTTAATCAATATTTAATAATTGTTAGTTTAGGAGTATTTGTTCGTAATCGGAAATATTATTTCAATCATTGGTAAAGTTTTGTATTTAATCAATGTTACGAATCAGTGGAGCGTAATGCTGTGTTTGAAAGAGCTCGAGATTTATTGAAATAAAAACGAGCAAAAGAATTGTTTCAGACCTGTTAAACTGAAAACTATTTAATAATTTAAATGTATGAACAAGTGATCTATATTTTAATAAAGAAAACTAAAACTACTGAACAAAATACACTTTTTAAATTTTATTTTAATTTGAACAAATTGTTGACAAAAAAGAGAGTCAATGTTGGTGTGAAGGCTTTGAAAAATATTACGTATTTTACACTATTTGTATAACACTGACATATACATACCAGATAGTTATGCAGGTATTTGTAAATCTAAAAATTAAGTTTAGTTAAAATAAGGTAATCTTCAATATAATAGAAATTCAAATAGCATAAAAGATATAAATTTCTCGCCTTTTATAATCCTTGGTCGGATTTTGTCTGATTTTTAATAAAATAAATATGAAAAATATAGATAATAAAATGTACTATTTCTGTTCTTCTCTTATCTTTTATTATCTATTATAACATATATATTATTTATATTAAAAAGGTTATTTTTTTTAAATTCAGTCATAGGGCGACCGAAAGTCAACAAAAAATGCATGCAAAAAAAGTATGGTATGTAGAACTTCTACATACCATACTTTTTTTGCATGTAAGCTTTCTTAATGCTTAAGCAATATATGTTTGCTGCACATTTCCAATTTATAATTTCAGATATCACATATCAGAGCAACAAAGATAACAGCCTGAAACAAAGATATTATACAACAAAATCAGCAATAAATCTTAATGAATTACTAGGGAAGAAGTAGCAGACAGGTATGGCGTAATGTTTACAAATACATTCAGAAAGCCCAAACTGGTCGTAAATGCGACTCTGTTATAATTTCACGAGATGAACAACCTTCTGAATTTATGCGGAATACGTTATGTAAAAAGGATGGAAGGTACGTAACTTATGTTAAACTTTAAAGCAGGTAAAGCACCTCAGGCTAAATTTTTGTTGTGAAATTTACATACCATGATGCTAAATGAATACTTTAGTGGATTTACATTTTTTAAAAATATATATACCTGCCTTTAGGAGCTTTACATACCGCGCGAACAATTTCTGGAATAACAAGACCCAGTACACAACTGTAAGAACGCGTTCAAGACTTTATAAATAAAATCCTTCTCTGGTCGGTGGGCTGACTGATTGCCTGTGATACTTCTCATAAAATTCTCCACACTTAGATTTTTTGAGTTTTAGCAAGCTCTTCTCCTTGTTTTCTATACTTTCAATTGTTTATTTTATTTTCCTATATATTATTTCCCTTAATCAAACATTTTATAATTAGAATATATTTGTTTTATTCCAATTTGTAATATAATAAATTATCTAGCAACGCTGTAAAGGTATTTTAAATTCTGTTTATAGTTTAAAATAAGTTAGAAATATCGAAATAAGTAAGGAAGCGTTCTAAGAACATATATTACCTATTTCATAGAACGCATACCTAACTAATGTAAATTTTCCTCCTCTGCATGCAGAAAATTACAAGAATAAACAGAAGACAACGTCTGAACATCTCAATGAAATAACATTCTTGTTTGAGCACGAAATTTAAAATTCAAATTGGACAAAATGGTATGTAAAACATAACGGAATTGTATAATGATGGTGGGACGCGGCTCCGCTAAAATAAAGAGATAAAATGATTGCACTGGCCTATAGTCTTCACTTCAGTGGGGAAAAATATCATTTCTATTTCAAATTATTGCAGACAAATGAATCAACGGGATACTTTGAGATGCCCTTTGAGATTAACGCAAGATTTGAATTTGCCGCTATTTATATACTGAAATAAGTACCAGCAAGCGCATCGTAGGATAGAGAAACGATTTTAGAAAGGTAGACGGAACATGTTGGTTGCAGTTCACCTCCCACAGGTATACTTGGAGGTCCGAAGAGAAGGCCTATGTCCAGCAGTGGACGTCCTACGGTTGAGATGATGATGATGATACACTAAAGTGTAGGCAACGCTAAAAAACGTTTCCTTCTCTCAAGCAAAATCCTATTTTATTCAACTATTATGTATTTTTTGGGACAGTTAAATAATTATAATGATCTTATTCTTAATTGGAATTCAATTCAATGCTGATTGTTTTTTTACTATGTAACAGGCAATGGAGCAAACGTCTATGGTAATCACCATCATACATAGCCAACCGCACCAGAATCTGAGCTTTGATTTTTTGGCGCCAGCTCTGCAACAAATGCAAAACTTTAAAAAAATTCAAACAATTAACATTAATTAACTGTAACCATTTTCTTAGACAGCACTTTTTCAAATCAATGACACGGTAAGTTCTCGCTTGTAGTTGTATTAGTGAAACGAACATTTTAAACAACAATTAAATAAAGTTCATATTTATATATTGAATAAGCCAACAGAAAATATGTATTATAACAAATTAAAAACAAAAATTTAACTTAGTTTGAAGCTATAATGTCTTTATGAAAGTTTTTACAACCACTAACTTGTTCTATATTCTGTAATAATGGGTAGTGTCATTAGGCTTGGTGATTAGAAGCATCGTGATAAGAATCGTGAATAGATACGCGAGAAATGATAAAGAGCTCTAAATGGCAGGATAAAACTATTATTCTTCGTACAAGGAAAATACATATAATATTTATATAAATAAAAATACAAAACGATCGAATTGTTGAAATTGTTCATAAATGAAGAATCATTAAACAATTTTTACTTGCCCTGCTATTTAATTATGTGTATGTATTTTATAGCGAATTTTTGTTAATAAACAAATTTTAGGACGGGCTGGTTTCCGCAACTCGACGTCATTATCGCTTTTTTAATTTAAATAAAACTTTAATTCCCCGTTTTTAATGGAAATGGTGGAAAGAGAGCAGGAGGTTCATCCAGGGTAAGCGGTCCTCTGCCCATGGACACCTCTAGCCCTTGCAGAGCTGCTGCGTTGCCAACCTGCAGGCCGTTAAAATGCGAAGAATACACTAGAAGTAAATAATTTAATCTTGTTCCCTTAGTCTTGTCTATAAAATATAATAACAGAGCAATACAATTCTGCCACTCAAAAGATAAAAGAACGCTCACAAGTTACAAAAGATTCGCAGAGACAATAGATCGAAGTCAAGTTAACTCCTGGGTGTGTTATCATTTTGCGAAGTATAAATTATTCAAGCTGGGTAGTACTTATAAATACAATCGCGGAACATAGTAAGTAAAAACCTTTTTAATTCTACTAATAAATTATAATTAGGAAAAAGTAATGCCAAGTTGGGATAGATGCTGTATAAAAATATAGTTTGCTCCTACAAAATTATATTAGTTAATTTTTTTAAATGTATAAATAAAAATAATATTAATTTTTCATATTTTCTTTGGGTACGTCTGACGTAGGAAATAAAAGTTACGAGTGCAACTGTGAATTTACTGATAACGTATGACGTGTCGACTTTTCTACTGTATAATATTTCTTGGAACTGCGCATTGTCCTTAAGGAATGGTTTAAAAGTAGTTACTTGAGAGCCTTGTAGCTAAATGGTTTTATATGTCTACCATGAAGACGGAGGTATCCAGTTCCTTCCCCGGTCCGGACAAATTATAATTTAATTTATAAGTTTTTCGGTCTCTGGCAGGGCCAGAGGCCGGCGAGTTTTTTAATACTGTCGCACTCGTGGGAGAGCCACGCTGAAGCAAATATTGACGCACTAAATGGGCCGGATCGTCCAAAGTGATACCACAGGCTCACAGAATACTCTACGTGAAATTGTAGTTTTACTTGAAACCGTACTTCTACTATGTTTCACTGAATGAGTGAGGATATCGGAGGCCCTTAAAAAGCCGATTGATTAAGCGGCGTAAAAAACCGTAAACACAACCAGTGCCCAGACTATGGCGCGATTGTCCATGGGCGGCAGTTTTCTCTTACCATATAGGAGCTCAACCAGATCCGTTGTCCGCTATATAATAAAAAAATATGTAACAAAACAATATTAAAAGCATCTATTATATTTGAAAATATATGGTTTTATGCAACAAATCCTGGCTAACAAAAAAGATACCCGCAACCACCTATTTTTTGTTAAAATTTTAAAATTATGTTTATGTAAAATGATGAGAGGTTGCATAAATTAACTATTCAATTGACAAATCTCTTGTCCAGTATAAATTGGTGGCTACAAGCATGACTAACGACTTAATTTGATTAACATGTCATCCAACAGAGCCATCGAATTTGCTCCAAATGACTAGCCACATTAAATTATATTTATTGACTAATTTCAATAGTGTTGCTGAATTCAAAAATAGAGTACATGAGGCCACAGATAAAAATTAACATGAAGTATAACTTTTTGTTCATATATTATATTAAAAACTACATCAGAAAATTGTTGAGTAAAATGTCGCAAGCATGTTGCAATGCTTAACACAAACTCAAAATAGATTTACCTGAAAGAAAAATAACTTCCATAACTTTAGTTGTAATGTTATATTGCACTAGCAATCTGGCAAGGTTGACGCTAACTTTTCACAAAAGAACTTGTTTTCTATCTTTATTTAAATAAAAACTGTATAATAAAATAAACTTTAGTAGTAAAACAGTAAATAATTATAAAATTTTAAACTATATGATAAATTTGAAAACTATTGTGTTTTAAAATATATATTTACGATTTAAAAAAAATCACATTTGATCATAGGCAATAGAAAATGTTAAAAGAACTATAAGAACTTACATAAACTATGGTTTTTTAAATTGAATTGCTGGCATTGCATCTGACAGGTCTCTCCTAGAAGTGTTAAGAGAGACTAAGAAGAGTTTCTTTCAAATTTTGATTTTACGTCACTCATTGCTTGTAAAGTTTAACGATAATATTCAAACAGTTACCTGTATACGTAGGCGTAGCTTGAAAGAATACGTTAAAAATAATAAATAATAGACATAGCCCTTCTACAGCATTTGTACTGATTCTATGTTGAAAATTTCACACTAGCAAAATTTAATTAGTTTTAATATTACAGACTACGTTACATAATAGCCCTCGAGTTGAGTACTAGAGAGCAGACTTCTTTGTGTTAACCTTTTTCATTAATTACAGCGTGTTTTGTACTCTGCGAAAACCAGAGATGTCAATGTTTTACATAAACTTGGAATATAATTACTAGGGAATAAAAGAGTAATTCTTTTCAAGACGAATGCAAAACATACATTTTTTAATATGTCACGTAGTTTCATAATTACTCCAGAAAAAGATTTTATTGATAATTAGAAGTGTAATGAAATCCTAACTAAAAGCTTTTTGGTTTTAGAATAATGCTAGCTGCCCGGTGAATGCTGTTTTACCCTATAGATTATTTCTGGGGAATATTTATGAGAGCCTCGTAGCTAAGTGGTAAAGTGATAAGTCTACCAAAGCGATATCAGTCTCGGATGTCTGGAAGGATTTGACAGTGGATGGGCGAATGTCTTAATACTTTTGCACCCATGGGAGAGCCATACTGAAGCATATGCTGACACACCGATTGTGCTGGAAGTGATAGCACGGGCTTACAGAACACTCATCGTGAAACTGTAGTTGTACAGATGTTACAGATGTGCATGGAGGTCCGAAGCGAAGTTTATAATTGGTATAAACATGGATCAAATGGTAAATGATCAATTATCAACCATGGATAGAAGAAAATGCTGATGACGATGAAATTAATGATAAAAAATTTCATAAAAATCGGTCAAGCCGTTTCAGAGTAGTATATGACACGAGAATTTTATAAATTTGAATTGTTGGCAATTCAATTGTATTATTAAGGTAGCCTAAATCATAATTGATGATCAGTTGGAAAGTCATGCTTAAACAAAAATGAGTAATGTAAAAAGTCGCCATCACTATCAAAGTCTGGATTGCGGCTCGGTTGACCATGGACGGCGGCGAAAATTTGACATCAGCCGAAGTAGCATATGTAGTAGAAGAGCTTTCAATTATTAATACAGTTTTCAAACTTCATGAGAAAGAGTTAAGTAAAAGAAACCAAACTAGTATTTGCATATTATGGCACAACTTCCGTAAACGCTGCATCAACTTCAGATTACGAAAATTAAAGCATCTTTAAACTTGATCGATGCAAAATAAATATTCCGAATACATATTTATGAGAGAATATGTAATGAGATGGTCTTGTTGGAGGTTTTCCAAGCACCGTGTTACTGACATTCCAATTTTCTTATACTGTGGACATGATGTAGCTGATTTATTTAATATAGTTATTATTAAAGCGATTTCACCCTGTGGTTTTTATCTTAAAAGAAAATCAGAGTAGCTGCCTACTTTACGTTCAATATCACACATTTGCGAAAAACGATTTGACTTTGTCTAATACGATAAATGTTTGATTTCTTGATTATGAATTGATTTGTTAATTAAGCATTATGTGCAAAGTTTTAAAAAATAATAACGTAATAAGAAAGCCTTTATAATTCCATCAGTAAATGAACCATCATGATCAAAAACGATTAAAAAATTAATTGAAATTGAAAATATATAGTACACATCACCTATTATTGCATATAAAGATATAAAATAAGATTATTTTAAATATTCCCTATAATGCAGAACATCTCAATAAATAGGCGTGTAAAAATGTGTTTATACTTGGATATAAATCTCACCTTAAATTCCGTCATTTCTTAGACTTAGCGGAGATTTTTTATGTGTCGCTCAAATCCTTGAGTGGAGGGATAATGTGAAAAAAGCCGGCAGCCGGCCAAATTGGGTGGAGATATTTAAGGAGATGCAAATGTCCCGGAAAACTGCCATAATTGAATGAACGAGGCCATTGTGCCGCTTTATCTCAAATGTATTGATGTAATCTGAATCAAATTTAAACTTTTAATATTTTTTTATCATCTAAATCATTACAATTTGATATAAAAAGCTTACTGTGTGAAATTTTTACAACTTTAAAGCATTTCCATAAGCTTTTTATAAGTTCTTAATATGTTTTCACAATCTAGTCATAAGTGGATCAAACGATGCCCATTTCACTAGTCTATTATGACAAGTTTCTCTCAGTTATTTACATTATTAAGTGACGAAATCTTGTGATACAGCTTAGCATACTAATAGAATAAATATACACATGCTCTCAATTTACATAATCACATACGCTATTGTAGATTGTTACATGCTTGGTTTAAAAAATGGTTGGAATAAACCTAAGTATATTATTTTAGAGGTTAAAGATCTTCTTTTATCGTCGCTAGATACACCGCACTACACTTTTCGGTTGTGTTACCGGCTTTTTACGATGCTGAAGCGGTATAACATAATGGATATAAGGTGTCCTGATTCACTATGTGATAGACGAATACTATTTCAATGACATTTTGCGAGATCTTGGTATCACTCTTGTTGAACCAGCCCAATTTGTCAGCATTTGTTTCAGCGTAGAATTCATACCTGGGAGACAGTATTAAGACACTCGTTCACCCACTATCGAGCCCTTTGAAAGAAAATATATTTAGGACAAATTAAATATTTTAATATTAAGTATAGTTATTTCCAGTAAACCCGGATTGAAATGCAGTACCTACTATGATGTCACGGTACTTCAAATACCACTCCATGACCAGTCCATGAAACTCTTCTAAATAATTATGACATTCCAAGGTTGTGCTTCCAAAGTTGGACCATTATACTGGTATTATTGGTTAAAAGTGTGTTGGTAACTTGAACCACAGTTAAGCTGAGTAAAAACCTTGATAAGGCTTGCTGAGGCTCGCATTCGCCACGTCAGCATAAAGAAAATTGCGGAAACCGCATTCTCGCTCCGGTGACTAAAACAAATGACCTTATTATCCACGGGTAGAGATAACACCCCGGACTTGTTTTTTATCGTTATTTAAAGAGACTGTTTTGAGGGTAGTTTTATAAAAGCAGAGAATATCTGATGGTTTATTCATAATTTATACTGGAAAAATAAAAAATAAATTAAATAATTTATATTAGTTTTTATGTTTAATAATTTAGTAGAAATATTTACATAAATAAGCGATTATTATTTTATTTATTGCTTAATTAGTTTTTATTGCAGTATTACTTAATTGAATTTAAATCGGTTTACTAGTTTCTTAAATATTAAATAACTTTAAAGAATACCATTTTTACATTTATATTATATACTAAAGTAATTAATTTATCGTATGTGCGTAAAATTCTTTGTAACAATACATATATGTCGCATTTAACATCAAATAAAGCATCGATCACAAATCCAAGCTTATACGAATTCAAACACGAGAAACATTCACAAAGTATCGTGTCAGCAATCGGTTTTAGATCTGCTATTATGAAGCACTTCTATTGTCATCGCGTATGACAAAAACTTGTCCTTTTAATAGAAATGGGAGTTAGGAACGGCATACATTGGACAAGGATAGCCTAAGGCTTCATATAATTTCAATTTGAACTAAGTTAAAGATATTTATTTCACATACGACAATATAGCCAATTATGAACGTCTAAAAACAAAAGTTACAAATAGTTTAAACGGCCGAGAATAGAAACTCAGTAAATTTTAACTTTTTTTTAGAATACTATGTTTACATACTAAATTCCAAGCGAAAATATTTCTTCAAAACTTGTATTTTGTACCTATTTATTAAGAATTTCATAACTGAATTTTTACCCTATTCCCGAACTAATACAGTTTGAGGTTATTAAAACAGGACACTATGATTTAAAAAACCAGCATCGCACCTACGATCATTTAAAATATCTGCCAAAATATGTTATAAAAACTCATATTAACCTCTTTTGCCGTGTTATAACATAACTAGATCTATCATAATAACCCATAGGAATAAACCTGAAATCAATTTTCTCAAAAAATTTGTGAATTTCATTTAGAGAATTGAATGCTCAGTGTTCGTCAAGGATTCTCCGAATCCATTATAATAATGAGACGACAACCCTTGTAGAGGCCGCTTTATGCTTTCACACTGATTGTACAGTTTTATTGCGTCGCCAACACTTGTTCACTCACCGATCGGAAATTAAAACATCTATTTATATTCCACTGAATTGAACACAGCTAAAACAATTGGGTTTGTTTTGGGGCCATATTTTAATACGTAATAGAAGATTTTATTAAGAATATATTAATATTCATTTATAATGAGTAATATCTATTAAATACTAATTATATTATGTATAGAAAAAATACAGTATAGGAATTACAATATTAAAATATAGCGTACCTATCCTTAAAAGGTCGACAACGGACCAGCGGCCCAGCATGGGATTGTCTGTCAATGGGTGGATGACCGCTTATGAGGTAAACCTCTGATTCGATTGCCTCTCTATTTACATAATGAAAAATATTACATAATTGTTCATCATCATTTCAGCCGTAAGACGTCCACTGCTGGACATAGGCCTCCCCCTTGGACCTCAATGCATACCTGCTTAATAATTACTACTATTAAAATGTGTATAAAGAAAATTAACATCGGAACTAACGAAGCATTGTATGTTCCATATCTCACTATTTTGAATGATTTATTTTAAAAATACATTTAATATTAAATTATATAATTTTGAGCTTCATTATATTTTAAAAAGAATCTCTATTTATTAACTGATTACTTTTACTATAAGAGTTTTTGTTTATTAAAAATAATTTGTGTCATTACTTATACCCCGTTTCATGGCTACAGTTATTGATAATTATTAAACTTCCTAACAAGTCACAAAAATTTCGCTCCAGTCAATGTCTGTTTGTGTCGAATAAAGCCTGCAATGACACAGCCAGTTAAAATTTTCCCCATACAACGTGCCTTGAATTCTAACTAGGTATTGGAAACCTATAATTTCACTATAAATGGGATTTGTATAGCAAAGGATTTGCTTGAGTATTGATTCAATTCAATTAACAGCCAAGATATAAATGAATAGCCGTAATTAGACAACATTAGGTAATTTATTAAGTCTTATTTAAATTCAATTATATTTAAATGTTATTTTACTATAAATATTTAGTACAGTTGCAATCTATAACCAAATATGATCAATTTTAATTTCTAAACAAACTTTATTCAATGTCACTGTATCTTATTCAGTAAGTATTTTACATTTATTATTATATAAATAATTTATTTATATTAAATTTAAGGTAGTATTAGACTTTAAGTTTACAGAGAAGTTCATAACTAAAAAACATATTTTATAATAGACAATGGCGCGGGTGGGTTAAATTATAATTTATTATTTACCAGACCGATTCGAACCCGATACCTTTCAATACATGGTACACTTAAAAACCACTACGAGGCTCTCAATTATTTTTACGATTGCATAACTTACTGTTGGCCAGAGTGACCTTTACAGCTTAACTCGTGTTTCGAGGTAGGCTTGAAGGCACGCCTAGAATTAAATATAGCTAATTTAAATTAAATATAATTCAACAATGCACTAGAGAAGTAGATGTATGAAACAGATACCAATCGTTATAATTTAATAATATTATACTTTTTAATTTCTGGTAAAGTTAATATTTCGTATTCAAAATGGTTTATGTATCATAACAATTGCAATTGTCTATTCAACAAAGGGATGTTAAATGATGAACCCATGCGACGTAACACGGATTAGTCCTACATTTGGCCACAAACCAAATTTTAACTCCCAGCATTACCACAATACAAACTAAACTGGCAACACTACCGTTATGATATGTCCCGATGTGCCTTATTAATATCCATATTGTGATGCTGCTTGTGGTCACACTACTTATTAATACGAAACGAATGGCATGTTTTATTGTCTACCTAATATTGTCAATTGTCAAACCAGCTATTTGAAAATTCAATTTGTTTTGCGATAGTTGGAGATTGTCTATTATTTTATTATAAACTCCATGGAGTTTGAATAGTATTATACACCTATAAAATCTTGTATAGTTGGCAGAGTGCAGACATAATTTGACGTATGTTTATTGTAAATATATTTGTTGCCGCGGTAACTGTAATTCTTTAGCAGTCAGATAATGGTTAAACGATATTATTAGTCTACAGAAAACTAAATGACGTAAATTTATTTCTTATTTATAACTACTCCATGGGTCACCACCGTGATATTAAAATATCTAGACATGAAATGGTATAAATTGAAGTAAATTAACATTTTATTCGTTAAGAAAAGGCCGAATTGAATGACAAAGCGAAAATTCAGCATCCGTTCAACAGATCTCTTAATGCCATTTATTCTTATTGAGAAAAATCAAAATCGTTATGCAAACGAACCATCTTATTGAGTCGTCTTTAACGTAGGTCTTTATTTATAGCGGTATGAATTAAATTATAAAATTATAATAAACCTAGATTGAACGAGAATATCTAGTACCTATTAATTCTTATTATTTACGTCAATAATTTTATTATGAATCCTATTCGGCAACAACGGAAAACTTTTTGCTAATGTGCTTTGAAAGCTTAAGTAAAATAATTTTGCCAGACTGCCTAAGTTTACTCAAATATGGCAATCTAATATTTTAATTTAATATAATTTCGAAATTTGCGAAGGTTAATTGTAATCCATAAATATAAATTTCAAGTATTGTAATATCAAACAGGATTATGTTGTACAGAAATTATGTCTAGAAATTACAGATTAAAGTTGAAGTAAATATTACAATATTATGCATCATCATCATCATTATTTCAGCCGTAAGACTTCCGTTGCTGGACTTAGGCCTCCCTCTTGGACATGCATACCTGTCGGCGGTGACCTGCATCCAGCGTCTTCCTGTGACCTTCATAAGATCCTCTATCCATATTATGTATATACATATATTTAAAGAATATATATAAAGAAAATATATTTCTTTAATTAATACAGTTGGCTGGTAAAGCAACGTGTAATATGTGACAGACGTCATAGCAAATACGGTTTTTTGTTAAAATTTAAAAAGATAAATATCATAAGAAAATATTATTGAAGGGATTGTAAATTTTAATAATTGACTTTAAATGTTGTATTTCTATTTTTTGGTGAGAATAGTTGTGTTTTATATAATTTCCAGATAAATATCATACTATTATAAAATTTCTATTTTTGGAGCAACGGATGGTATACTTTATTTAATTTAAAATCCATAAGATAGAGACTAGACTAATAATCTAGAATAAAACGGCATTTAAAGTCAAATATTTAAATTTATAATCACTGTAATAGTATTTATCTTATTAATTTTGGCTATTACCATCATCATCATTTCAAACATAAGACGTCCAGTGTTTGACATAGACCTCCCCTTTGGACCTCCATGCATATCTGTCGGAGGCGACCTGCATCATGCTTGTAGCATTCAAGTGACATTCATTTAGCTATTATAAAATAATAATTTATATTATACTATCAATGTAAAAGAGAAGATGGCGTTTACTCGCTCCACACTGAACCATGTCTTAATTCAATTCATTCCGCTTCGGGCGTAAAATATAAAGTACTCGACGTTATTACTTTCCTCAATCTCTGGCTTAATCAATTAATATTATGGTTTAATATAACCGTTAGCGCTACTGATGACCGATTTTTAACTGTTACTTTAATGAAATATCGAAGTAGGAAACTGTTTTTACATTAAAAAATTCATCTACTGACATTATCTTCATCATTAGTTTATTAAGTCCACTGCTGGACATAGGCCTCCCCAAAGCAAGGGGGGTTATTTTGCCTGAATCACCACGCTTGGCAGGCGGGTTGGTGATCAGTAAGTAGTGTTATAGGCCCATATGGGCACATATGTTGATCCGCTGCGCAACTGTCCGTAAAAATGCGCATGTGC
>DWCF01003387.1:0-19792 GCA_018230265.1 Delias oraia
CGAACCGACAACCGATGGGGAAGAAAGGTTCTCGAGTGGCGACCGCGTACCGGAAAACGCAGAGTGGGACGTTCCGCAACGCGATGGAAAGACGATCACGAAGGTCGCGGGTAACCGCTGGATCCAGATCACTCAAGATCGTAATAGGTCAAATAATCAAAATCGTCTTTGGCGGAGGCCTATGTCCAGCAGTGGACTTGATCGGCTGATGATGGTGATAGTTTGAAAATAATAATAAAATGTATAAAAGATATTTTATACTATAAAACGTAATATCCATATTAAATCAGACGCAATATAGGGTGCCCCGTCATTCATTCAAAACCCATCCCAGTTGGATTATTATTTGTCGCATTCAAAGTCCTAGAAACTACTATTTGTTAGTAGTATCGGCTGAACTCATTTAGCTGAACATTGGTCGGACGGTAGCTTAGAAAAAAGTACATACATACTTTTTACCCAAATACAAAAATACAGGGATTTTAGTTTATCTGATTTTAGGTGTAGCGTGCTCGTGGATTACAGGAAAAGGATAAAAATACATTTTAGAATTCATATAAAATTATTGATAGCAACACTTCCGTCGTAAAAACTAAAGGCACATCGAAAATTTTAAAATTTGAGAAAATCCATTTTAGCATATTTTTAAATTTTGATAAAAAAAGGCACATTTAAAATGTGTTTTTCGAAATTGTGGAAATGTAAAAAAATTACAACGATACCAATTTTATTATTATTTTTTTATTTAGTTATTTATTTTATTGGTAATTTTAATGGTAATATTAAATAATTAGCATATTTATTTTTAAATTAAAGTAAAAATATATTATTATTATTGTTTTCCCCTGATTTTTTAAAATATATGCACGTTTTGTAGTAAATTATATATTTATCTTTGTTGTATACACGTATTTACTTTAAGCAACGAAATCCGATACTAAATATATAGTGTACGCAGAATTTATAATTTTTCACACATATTAAAAAAAATAAGTCTATTCACTCGCACTATTTGGGCCAACTCGTCCGAAGTGATACCACGGAGTCACAGAATACTCAGCGTTAAAGTTGTACTTGAAACGGTACCTCTACTGTGTTTCTCTGAGTGAGTGAGTCTATCGAAAGCCATTAAAATGCTGCTTAAGAGTCGTAAAAAGGCGACAACACAATCAAAGCGCGGACTATAGCGCGATTGTCCATGGGCGGTGGTATTTTCTTACCATATAGGAGACCCACCTGCTCCGTTGTCCGCTATACCATAAAAAACGCAGTAAACCTTAGTAAGGGCCGTGTATTGTCCACATCGAGAAGAACTCATTGTCTTAACGCAAACTAAAGTTTCATTCAACTTTATACCTCGTAATGTTTACAAGAGAAAGGTATTCTTCGATGCTCATTTGCAAAATTACCTGCTTCAGCCAACTGACGGTAATCGACGCGCTAATTTCAGAAAGCACTGCTTGTAATTGAAAAATTCTCTGTGCCGGGTAGACAAATAGTACAATTTATAATAATATTGTTGGATAAATTAATGTCATAAACTATTATTATTGTGAACGTCGCGAGCAACCGGCGCATCCAGGTCGCTCAGGATCGTAATCGGTGAGCGTCCTTGGGGGAGGCCTTCGTCCAGCAGTGGACTTGATAGGCTGATGATGATGATGATGATTGTAAAATGTTTATTTCGTACTGGCAACATTCTGATCGAAATATTACAATTCCCTTGTTTTTTTGTTGTGGTACAACAGAAAATGGAGCAGGTGGATCTCCTATATGGGAAATTTTGTTATGGTACGCCACAGTCCGCGCTTTGATTGTGCTGTCGGTATTTTTCACTGCTTAAGCTGTACAATTGCAAGTACAACATCGATATTCAACAAGACAGTGGTATAATTTGGAAAGACCCGGACCGATAAGTGCGACAGCATAAACTTGAGCAGGATTTTCTCACGTCTTGATGTTCATGTCTTTGATACTGTGTGAATAAATTATTTGATTTACAATTATCCATCAACAAGCAGCGCTCATAGAAATATCTACTGTTGGAAAGCTCCATTGTAAACCTAAAGCCGAGCGAGTTATCGCCATAGTGTGTCGTGTTTTGTGAAATGTGATCTATACAGCTCTCGCAAAATCTAAAATGTAGGCCGTATTTTGAATGTTACGTTCGTATTTCGTATTTCCTTGTAAAAGTTCGAGGTTTAAGTTCTACATGCACTGTGCGTTTAAAAGCGCAGTTTTAAACAATTTATCAAATCAATACTAAACTATCAATTATCAAGGCACGCTCTGACGCACTAATGGCTCGTCCGAAGTGATATCGGGCTCACAGAATACTCAGCGTCAGAAGGTACTTGTACTGTATTTCGCAAAGTGAGTGAGGATATTACATGTCCTTTAAAAGTACCGCTTAAACTGCGTAAAAAGCCGGTAACACAACCAAGGCGCGGACTGTGGTGAAGTTGTTCATGGGCGGCGGTGTCCCCTTACCATATAGGAGACCCACCTACTCCGTTGTCCGTTATAAAATAAAAAAAGACGATTATGCGTCCATAAATACCACCATTTACTGCTGGGTTACGGGTATGTTGTCAACTTTTTTGAGTTAGATATAGTACTTTTTTTTAAGTACTTATATGTTCAAAGGCAAAAGCTGCAGCTGTAAAGATAAAAATTATAAACAAATATGAGTTAAATATTTAGTTTTTTATTAAATTAATACTGCCTTCATTTATATTTTCTATTAATTTTATCGATTTATACTTTTAACAAAAGCTCGGTATTCGCCATGTCGTCTTTAACTTTTACACGTTGAAAGCGCAGCCAGCTGTACAAATTAAAGAAATATAGTTTCTTTACATTTCTATGATATATGATCGTTTCCGAGCAGCTTGACTCTTTGTCGTTGCGTAGAGATGTTTCTTCGCTCAGTATCTTTTACCGCATCTATGACGGGTAATATTCAGAGGAGCTGTTTGGGTTGATACCTGCTGCTGAATTTCACCATCTAACATTGAGGCAGACCATAAAAATACAAAGTTTTATCGCTTTCACCTCGATCTTTGTCGTTGCACAACTGAGCATTTTGTGCCGCGCATCACCTCTCTGAGGAATCTGCTACCAGGAGGGATATTTCCAGACTAATACTAGGTGTGTCTCCTGCCCGTCTGCCACCGTTAAAAACCGTCAAAAATACTACAACATATTTTTTCTTAAACCATTACGATTTACGATTTTGAGGCGTTTATCGGAGCCTGTGAAAACCACCTGAACGGCCTCAGAGCGGGAAAATATTATAACGTACATTTCTAACCGCGGACCGCTTATAAAATATTTCGGTTGAAATATGAGAGGTTGGCTACACAAATATAGGCTGAAAATTAAAGCATCATTGCTTTCAGATCGATGTTTCTCTGAAAACTAACGCTGCTCAAGGCTGAAATAGTATTAATAAGCCGTGAATATTCATATCCAAGTGCTATAAAATCTTTTTAGTACTAGAAAAGTTAAAAAATGTTTAAAAATGATTGTACTTATCCCTTATAAAATATCACCTAAGCACCCACAGCTCTGCCAGAGCTAAGTGTATCCACGGGCGGGAAACTGCTTATCTTGGATCAGCTTCTGCTCATGTGCTTCTTTATTTTCATAAAAAAACATATATTAAGCAAACATTTAAGTTATTTTAGCAACCAAATGTAAATATTAGGGAGTTTTTAATGGTATTGCGTACAACGGAGTAGGTGGTTCTCCTATATGTTAATAGAACACCACGGCCCATATATAACCGCGCCATAGATCGTGCATTGTTTGTGTTGCTGGCTTTTTTCCGGCGTTTCAAGTACAAATACCGTATTCTACTGAGTATTTATTAATTTAATTACTTGACCTTGACTAAATGTTTTGTCTTGGTGATCTAAATTTTCTTTATTATGTTTCTGTTTATTATTTTAAACCGACACTCAACCGCTTGTGGTTGGGCATAAAACCCAGCGCAATCCTTCTTTAACTTCCTTGTGTAAGTTTTGTATATCCTATTTTTTCATATCGCTTTGTAAATATTGTATTCGTAAGTTTTAAATAAATAAATAATTTAAAGAATTATTTTCAAATTTCAAACTCAAATAGTCAAACCACCCCAAATTGAATTTGAAGGTTAATTAAGGCGTACAGCATCACAGAATGGACCTAGTTAAACGATCTTGGCGATATAATGACTATCTTGATTTAATTGGGTCAAGTTATGAACAAGTGAGCGGAGTAGCCTACCCTCTCAACTTACAGTCCAATGTAACAGACCTGCCCTTGCCGTGACGGTTCATTACAAGTGTTGGGCAAAGCATTCATCTATTTATAAAAAGCAAGTTAAACATTTGTAACTCAAATTATACGTATATTTTCAAAAAATTATAGTAGATATTTTTTATAAAATTCGTAGGCCTTTTAAAATGCCGCTTAAGTGGCCACAAAGTGGTAATACTGCCGCACCCGTGGCTACTGAAGCAATTGTTGACGCACTAAATGTACCGACTCGTCCGAAGTGATACCACGGGCTCAAAGAATATTCAGCGTGAAACGGTATTTGTACTGTGTTTCGCTGAGCGAGTGAGGATATCGGATAAAAAGTAGACAACACAACAAATACGCTGACTGTGGCACGGTTGTACATGGGCGGCGGTGTTCTCTTACAATATAGCAGACCCACCTGCTCCCTTGTCCGCAATACTATAAAAAAGCTTCCGACGAAGGAAAGGTAATCTGAGTATAAAATATTTTGTTCAGTCATTGGCGAAAATGCACGACTTTTCTTAGAAATATTTATTTTCACTAAATAATACAGCGTTCAATTATCTTTCAAATCTAATCCGTTATTTTGAAGACTCGCAAACAAACAATTTATCTCTCTCATTCATTTAACCAGTCACTTTCACGCAATCTTACGTTCCGATTTTTATCATGTTTGTTTCCGTATCCTGATATTTTTTGTTTGAAACTTATTTCAAAATACAATCTATTCATATGTATCTGTTTATTTTTTTAAATAATTAATAGCGGACAACTGAGCAGGTGGGTAAGAAAACACCAACGCCTATGAACAACCGCGAGACAGTCCGCGCATTGGTTGTGTTGCTGACTTTTTACTCCACTTAAGCAACATTCGATATCCTCACTTGCTCAGCGAAACACAGTACAAGTACCGTTTCACGCTGAGTATTCTGTGAGCCCGTGGTATCACTTCGGACGAGCCGGCTCAACTAGTGCGTCAGCATTTGCTCCCCATAATTAAGACACTCACCTGACTACTATCAAGCCTTTCCAGATATCGAATAAATAATAATTTGTCGGGATTCGAAACCGATACCTCTCGCTTCAAGGTAGACATATAAATCTATTTAGCTACGAGGCTCTCAACTATATTAAATACTTCTTTACTATAATACTGTTATAGAAGTATTCTAGTCAGACTACTGTAAATTTAAGAAATAAATGTAGAAATTACGAATACCAATATCAATTCGTTCTTCTATACGGCCTCTAAACATGTTACGAACGCTGATAGCACAAGAGACACAATAACTTGGCACGCTTCCACATAGACGTGTTCAATGTGCCATTCTTTATGGCACAGCCTTTATGATTTGCGCTTCTCTATTGCTCTTAACGCTGCGCCTGAACTTCTCAAACTGATACTAAATATTTTAAAAAGTCATTTTTTTTATTTTAATATTACATTTGTATAAAAATAATACTCAACATTCATAGAATTCGGGCGTGATATATTTCTACTGTATTTCCTTAACTGAGTGAGGATTTCGGAGAAACATGAAATTATAATAGTTAAGCGACGTACAATTCCGCTAACTCAACCAAATCGCGGTCTGATCATGGTCTCCTATAGTGTAAAATAACATCACTGCTCATGGACAACATGGCATAATTTCAAGGACACCAATATCCTCACTCAGCGATACACCATGAATAACTTGAGATGAGCCTTTCATGGTTCTTCCATGGTTTAAAACAGTTTAAAAATCACAGCCTAGTGTTGAGGCCAATTTAAATGATGGCCGTGGCATAGCTCCATATTTTTAAAGCAATTTATTTATTGTACACACATTGAAATGTGAATATTATCTATAAACTCTTCAATGGAGCCAAAAGAAGACTAAATAATATTGTTTACGAGATGGACCGGTACGCCACCTACTGGCTTCGAGTTAAGTGACATTTTTTATTATATGTTGGCTATTTTAAGATATATTTTTATGAATTGTAAGCCGTTTTGTTGTTATTGTGTGAGAGAGAAGCAGAAAAGCCATTCAACCCAATTTTTGCGTTTATTTAACAAGGTATTGGTAATAATAACAGTAAAAAGTTTTAATACAAGGTTGTAGGAGCAATAAAATTTACCACAAAGTAATTAAGTGTGAGATTTTATTGTTTTGGCGGTAATATATTTACACCAAAAAAATATCACAATTTAATTATTACAGCTCTATAACTTACTAATGGAGCCATAGACGTCGTCGTGCCAGGTACGGGGTCGAACCGAGACCATTTAGAAACCATCAGCTCTCTTGGACCCACAAAAAAACCACAAATTGAAAATATTACCTTTAATTTTTGTAGTCGAATAAAAAGTACCTGTAAATGTTATTGTACCGATACCTTCTCATATCAAAGTTAATAGTAATTTGTTCAGCTCGATTGAGTACTAAATTATGTAACCAGGATTTTATATATATATCTCAATCTCTTCATCTTTTTTATAGTATAGCAGATAACGGAGCCGGTGGGTCTCCAATATGGCGAGAGAACGCCGCCGCCCATGAACAACCGGACCACAGTTCGCGCATTGGTTGTATAGCCGGCTTTTAACGCCACTTAATCGGCATTTAAAGGGCCTCCGATATCATCACTCACTCTGCGAAACACGGTACAAGTACCGTTTCACGCTGAGTATTCTGTGAGCCCGTTGTATCAATTCGGACGAGCCGGCCCAATTTGTGCGTCAGCATATGCTTCAGCATGGTTCTCCCAAGGTTAAAGCGGTCAGTACTTTTATATATGTGTGACCTCGGATGCTTTGCCAACCTTTAAGCGATAAGAAAATGAAACTGCATTAAAATCGAACTATTCGATAAGTACGAATCCTACAGACCAACGTACATATATTGACTCTGTGTATTAAAGGAATTTAAAGGAAAATATAAAAGTTAAGAGGTATTTCTTAATTTAAGCTTAATTTTGTCGGAAGATCGAGGTAATGGCTGCAATAAAGTTAATTTCAGAGGTGACCCTTCGTCCCGTTTTCATTGAAAATGTTCCTTGATGTATTACATTCTTGACCTTAGAGCTTTTGTTTACGTAGACTCGTTAAATCTTAGCCTTGAAGATAAAGGAACATATATAAGGCAATTTAAAATTAAAATTATAATTGGACTACGCAAACGTTGTTTTACCATTTACATTATTATACTACTATTTAAACGTAGGAAAAAGAGATAGAAGAGTCAAACTATAGGGTATGCATGTATATTTTCAAAATTAAAATGAATTAAAATGGACCATTATTTAAACTAAGAGATATGAAAAAAGAAGTTTACTCCATTCTTAAATCATCCTGATATGCAGACAAAATTTCAATAAAATCGGCTGAGCGGTTTTGATAGATTTTGGCAACAAATATCGCATTGAAACACGAGAGTTTTATATAAATTTATTCATTTATAAAATCCAAGATTCGGCCACATAAAGCAGATCCATTCGTTCTCAAGATGTCTATTAAAAAATTGCTTACAAAAACTTGAATAATTAAGTGTTATTCCTAAACTACTTACGTAACTTAAGTACCAATAAAGTACTGAGGTACTTAGGTACTTTAGCGGTACCTAAGGTAAAAAAAAGAAAGAATGCGTGTAACACGCACACACACACACGCGATTGAAGTAAAACTTCATTGGCATTGCACGAGATGGCAATTAACTTAAAAATCAATACGTTATCTAAAAATTAAAAAAATCATTAATTGATAATGGTGTTAGTAATAGATACATTAATTAATTTCGACTACTGACTACATACTTTAAATATTATATGATTGGTTTATGATAACTGAAGTGGGAGACATAAATTCTAGTCTGAAAATTGTCTAAATTTCTTGAGAAAACTGCATCAATAGTCATATCTTATAGTTGATTGAACTAATGAATTATCTATTTTTAAATTTAGTTTAGGATCTAAAGATCAATCAATGCTCGAGATTATTCGGAACGAAAATTGACATTTTATACATAATTAATTCTATTGTATAATTTTTATTATTATTATTCATTTGAAAATTTTTTCCTAATATTTTTATTTTAATTTTTGATTTTTTTGTTTATAAACTATCTATTGACAAAATCAAAAATATTTGAAAACTTCCGTAGAATTGTCGTCCAGTTACCTCCTAGTCGGGACTAAAGAAGTTTTACTTTAAAAATATAAAATAATTTTTATCAAAAATCATAATATAAAAGCACTTTTTGTAATCTATACAAGTTAAGTGGTCATCTATACGCTTCTGTTCACATACAAGTGTATTCCTTGTTCAACTTTTAATAAAATAACTATCAGGTTTTAAAAATAGTTTCTTATAACTGAAGTGCAATTATATATAATTAATATTATAAAATATAGTATACAGTACAGTGTAAATAATATGACCATATTTAAACAATGTTTCGCTAGAATTGGAGCTTGGTGTAGATTAACGAATTCAGCACAAATACCGCCTCCACCGAAATAGAGGCAAGGACCGGTATGTCGCAAATCCCGCCCTGGTGTGCCTCCGACCGGCCCCTAAAGTAACCCGTTGGTTACGTTACGTTTACGTTACGGTTACGTTTTCCCGCGACGGCGCAAGCCGAGGTTCGTGTCTCGCAGGAGATACCATAAAACAAATTCTCGGCGAGCCTACGACCCACCCCAAAGTATGCAAGAAGCTATAAAGACCATATGCCACCAGCGTTTAGTAATTTCATAAAAAGCAGCAGAAATTACATTAGTAGGTAGATATGTAAATAGATTGGTAGTTTAGTAGGCCAGTTGTTAGGTAGAACTTAAAAACCCTTAAAAACTTAAAAACACTTTATTTGTGTACTTTTCACCTGTGAGAGAGCCATGCTGAAGCATATGCTGACACACTAATTGGGCCGGCTCGTCCGAAATGATACCACGGCCTCACAGAATACTCAACGTTAAACGGTACTTGTGCTGTGTTTCGCAGAGTGAGTGAGAATATCGAAGGCTGTTAAGTGTCGCTTCAGCGGCGTAAAAAGCAGGCAACACAACCAATGTGCGGACTGTGGCGCGGCGGTTCATGGGCGGCGGTGTTATCTTACCATATAGGAGATCCACATGCTCCGGTGTCCACTATAGGATAAAAAATAAAGAAATTAAAAACATCTCACAGTTTTTACTGACAGCGTTAATATTAAGCGAACGGCGTCAACTCTTAAAGGAAAAAAGACACTTCAACTAGAAGGTGGAGTATGGACGAGCCTTAAGGCTGATCAAACAATAAATTTTCTCACAGCCTTAATGGCGTCTTACATTGTTCTATGTTTTATATATTTGTCATATCAAGGTCATAGAAATAGAAAAAAAACGCATTTTTTTGTTTATTATTTTGAGTGAAGCCGCTTTTAATGTGTTGCTAAATTTTTTTTTTGAAGGGAAAAGCACAGTTGAAGCAAAAATTTGACCTTATGGTGAATTTATATCTTCTATATCTGAGTGTAATAAATTAAATCGTGTGAAACCTTAAAAACTACCTTAGGCACAATAAAAAACAAGCCCAACGGAGTGTTATGGGAAATACAAACGACAAGTCCCAAAATAGTCCCGTGGCTATATCAATTTCTGTCACTAGCAGCCCGTAAAGAGCCCGGCAATAATATTGATTGATCACGATCCGAGTCTCCTATATTATACTGTTTCAACGGACGCCTTTATCCTCGACTATATTTTTTTTTCCTCATTATATAAAACTTTTTAGACTATTTTGAATTTGGGACAATCCATTTGATATCAATTTAAGACTCATATATGTAGTGAAATGTCTAGAAGCTTATTATTTCTCTACGAACGCTTCATTTATATGAAAATATCTTTTTGTGTTCTCAAATATTATAAATATTGTATTATTTATTCTCTTGTATAATATAAATCCTAATATATTTTAGTGTAAACGCAAAAAGAACCACATTCTAAATAACTCTCAAATTAATTAATTCATTATTTTCGTAATTTATAATTTTATGCGCCTACTAAAAACTAATAGCAAAATTGTAAATTATAATGAACGCAATATGTATTATATAAGAAGCTTTATTTACCATTAAAACAAAAATATTGGTTCTGTTTTTTGTAGTTTTAACTTTTAAAGTTCTTTACCGAAGTAAATATTTTTTGTTAATTAAAACTAAATGGATACTTAGTCACAATATTTAATATAGTATGCCATTGGAAACTTGACAAATTATCTTAAACGTTTAATTATGTTCATTCTGCCCATGGGGGATTCATGATGCAGCATATGCTGATGTATTAATTTGGATTCTGGTGATATGATACCACGGATGCGCAGATTACCCACAAGAAAAAGAATTAATTGCTGAGTGACGCTTCCGAAGACATAATAATATCCTTGAAACGGCGAAAAAGACAATACAACCAAAGCAGCGTAGCTGCGTGGCTGCCCATGGGCAGTTGTGATCTCTAAATATCTCCAACAGGTGTATCGTAGTCCACTATAGAAAACTAAAAAAATGTAAGACGTTTACGCGATTAAGCGTAGATATGAGACACTAGATGTCCAATTATCTCTATGTCGTTGGCGAAACAGAAATGTTTTCCACCAATTTTCTTTAAGAATATAGGGATTTTCGTCAATTTTGTTGTTCAAGGCTATATCTCACAAAGAGCGAGACATTAACGCGTTACCTAATAGTGCGATATTTTTGAGAATATTAGAATCAAGCATATTTATTACAAAGTATTAGTCAAGAGAAGGACGGAGGGAACGCAATTTTACGTCCACTATACGACACTTCATACATTTTGGGTTAAATAAAAAAATAAACCAACCACAACGTTACTCTAATATTCGTGGATCCAAGCTGAAGCATATGCTGACGCACTAATTTAATCGGCTTGTCTAGTGGCTAATACTGGCTCATACAATACTAGCGTGACATTGTAATTAAACTGTGTTTCGCTGAGTGAATGTGATTACCGTAGGTCCATCAAGTTAAATAGCTTAAAAGGCAGCAAAGTTTAGTGATCTTTTACTATCAAAAAGGCATGCCCAGCCTCTACTACGGACCTCTCTATCTCAAGGACTGCTTTTATGGATCCCTTATTAAAATAAACAGCAAAATAATCAGATTAGGTATTTTTTAAAGTTATAAGCACTTATTTATGATACCGTAGCACCTATAGCCTACCCCCATACATAATATATGGGTTCCACGGACCACAAGTTAAGAATTTGGCTGCTCAAGCGGACCATGTTCCCGGACGACCCAAGCCGAGGTTCGTGTCTCTCAGAAGAGGCCCTCGCGCTAGTCGCGATTAAAATTCAAATTCACGGCGAGACTCGCTCCAAAAGACCGGGAGAACCTGAGAAGGCTGTATGTCGGGCCCTTCCAAAAAATATTGGGAGTTACTGTGCTATATCATAAAGTAATAACACTAATTTCCTTTGTTTTGACTCAAACTATTACATAATATTATTTTCTGCATTCCTGTCACACAAACACAAAACCTAGTCTTTTATGCTTGCAATTTCGTTTATGATTTTCAAAATTAAATTTAAAACCTTTTACTGTAACAACGGTGAAATTGCACCAAACTAATATAACCAGCCATTTCCGCTTCGCTTAGCTCTCAAAGGGTTTTCCAAACGTTCTAACTTTTCTTTACTCTCCTACCGGCAATCAATTTTTGATAGCAATATCTCTAGTTCATTTCGAAGCTAATCTAGATCCAGCCATAGCGTACACATGACTGATAGTTGTGAAATTGAACACGAAAGAGCGTATCTACCCTTAAAGGCCAGCGACGCATCTGTGACTCTGCTGAACCTAACAGTATCCATGGATGAAGTACCACGATGAACCTCAAAATTCGATTTTTAAAATAAAAGACATATTTGTAATTAGGATTACTTTGAAAGAGTCTAAAAAGTTTCAAGAGAAGTCATTGAAAACAATGTATAAATTTAATTCAAATACTTACAAAGTAATTTGTTTTCATCTGATTTTATAGTTTCTAGAACGTTGTACCAAAATGGTAATTTTTATCAATAAAAAGCTTATTTATGTTATAAACTAAGGACAGGTTTAAAATTTAAATATTTTAAAATTTAATTATTTTTAAATTTAATTAAAGAAATTGTATTTTTAATATACATAATTTAAGATAGCACATACTCACAGATTAGCAGTTTGAACAGTATTTGTACTGTTTCACTGTGTGTAAGGATATCACATGCTCTTGAAATTAGAGCTCTTAAGCGGCGTAAAAAGCCACCAACACAATTAAAGCGCTGATTGAGGCGAGGTTGTCCATGGAAAACGGAGATCTTTTACCATAGAGGTAAAATGTTTGCTCCGTTGCCTGCTGTAACAATAAATACACAGTACGAAGCTGTTTAGTTTTTCTTATATTTGGACGAGAACAGTACGTAATGTAGTTTTTTTATATAGCAAAAAACAATTTACTTTGCCTTTCGAATTATACTTACAATAGCGTCACTGTATGTTTTAAATGCTGTAATCTTGTAATAGGTTTCGCCAGTAAGCCGAAAATAGTTCCGAAATAGGTTTCCCAAAGCCTCGAGAAATAATTGTTATAGACATAGATTGGACGCGAAAACGCTGTTCTAGTTTTATTAAATATTTCTATTGGAGGTAGAGGCGGTGGTGGTAAGTCAGGCCGGCAACGCATTCGCGGCCCAGTAAGGACTGGGGTTAACTATGGACGGAGGACCGCTTATTAAAAGTGAGTCTTGTGCCCATTTGCCTCCTTTAGTTAAATATATTTTGTGTCTAATATATACATATATAAACTACTGTAGTTGTGTAGTAAATATATATTTTAGAAACATAGAAGATTATATACAGTGGTCAAAGCTTAGGTGATGGAAAGTAATTGGGCAAAGAACTTTTAAGATTCATATACAATAAATATCATTCTCAACTGAAGAAAATATCAGCTCTAAATATTGTTTTCATTAAAATTGAAGATAAACATTCAATGCCAACATTTAGTTGTTAAAAGATGAAATATTTTAATTTAATAAAACATTCATTTACAAAAGAACATTTAAGAGTTTTTATAATGTGAAACATTACATCAATAACAAATCTACAAGATTTTTTTTGTGTATAGCGGACAACGGAGCAGGTGGGTCTTTTACATGGTAAGAGAACACCTCCGCCCATGTTTGTATGCCACAGTCCTTGCATTGATTGTATCGCCGGCTTTTAACGCCACTTAAGCGGATATTTTAAGGAACTCCGATATCCTCACTCACTTACCAAGATAGTAGAAGTATCGTTTCAAATACAATTACCATTTCACGTCGAGTATGCTGTGAGCTCGTGGTATCACTTCGGACGAGTCGGCCCATTTAGTGCGTCAGCATAGTTTCTCCACGGGTAAACATTTTCTAATACTTCCATAAGAAAAACGTTACTTTCTAAAAACTCCTGACAGTTTTCCCTATATATTATTAATATCCCTCAAGGTCTTATATAACCTATAAAAAATCCATTATAGCCACAGACGTTTTAATGTATAATAAATAATATAATAAATAACATATTGGCTACTAGGGACAAACATTGCTACTGGCCGATACCCCGGCGATACGTGAAAACATATATTACATAAATAATTTCACATGGTTTCTGACTGAAGGTCTTGGATTGGACTACGAAAGACAGTTCTTTAAGAATAAAATATAAATATCAAACAACATATTAAAATAAAAATTATTAATATATTCACAATATTAATGTCAAATAATATAAGAATCACCAGTGAGAGAGCCACGCTGAAATATATGCTGACGCACTAATAGGGCCGGCTCGTCCTAAGTGATACCGCGGGCTCATAAGATACTCAGCGTGAAACGGTACTTATACTGTGTTTCTCAGAGTGGGTCAGGATATCGGAAACCCTTAAAAGATCCGCTTAAATGGCGTTAAAGTCGGCAACACAAGCAAAGCGCAGTCTGTGGCGCGGTTGTTAATTGGCGGCGGTTGTCCTTTACCATATATGAGACCCACCTACTCCTTTTTCCGCTATAGAATAAAAAAAATACGAAATATATAAAAACCCGTCAAATTTCTCCAAACGTACTTCACGTACGGACAGTAGATAGGTTTATATGTACATAACTGTTAATATTTCCTCTTCCGGTTGTTGCCCTAAGTGGTTAGGCATTATTGAAACTGACATTAATACATGATTCAATAAATTCTTATTTGTATTGCTTGATATTTTTACGTGACATAACTGTCGAGATATTTTGGTGTACTGGAACTTACGAAACACAGAAATGATATCACAAATTATGATATTATTTTATAAATGATTTCTCCATAACTTGATTATTTTGGTTTAAGTGTTCAAACAATCCTCCTTGTTTTCCACGTTTTCAATTCGTTATTTTAATATAATATTTTATATTCATCATCATCATTTCAGCCGTAAGACATCCACTGTTGGACATAGGCCTCCTCTTTGGATTTCCATGAATACCTGTCGGAGGCGACCTGCGTCCAGCATCTTTATTCGTCTTATAATTTTTGATTGGTGGTTCAAAAAATTTCATTTATTATATTTTTCTGTGGGTATGAGGGACTGAAATCCGATACCCAGTCTCTTGTAATGGGACATACAGCCAAGGACTAGCCCTTTTTAAACTTGGCTTTACTATTGTGTATTCTAATTTTTATTCTTGATTTATTTATGTTGTATTAGTAAGTTTTAAAGAAATAAATATAAGAGACAAATAGACTTTGTTTGATTGAATTTGAGGCTTCAATCACCCTTAACGTTTAGAGATATAAAAAATAGTTATTTACCGAAACGCAGACCTCTACACACATTTTTTTTCTTTTGTCTTCTCGCCGTTGGCCAGAGCGACCTTTACGACTTAAAGCGGACGGGGAGCGAGCTCAAGGCAAGCACAAGGGCGTCTCACGCAACACTCAAACCAGCACAGTCGCGGTAGAGTGATCCAATCATCGAAGAAAAATTTATAAAAATCCATCAAACCGTACCGAGAAATGTGCCAATACGAATTTCATACATAAGATTCCTTAAGATTTCCTTTGCCCTTATGATGTTTTTATGAGCAATTTTAACGTATCCTGAAGGAAAGATGATGTTGCGTATAGAAGCCGTTCGGCCTTTCATCTTCGGGTGGATTAGCATTTTGTTAAATCGATAGCTAATATGATCGTGTCCGCTGCCCGGAATATTCATGAGCGACCGCAATGCAAACGGTAACTTGCTTGATATATATTCCGATTGAAACTCCCACCGGTGGGCGGTCGCTCTGAGCTTTTTCAGTTTACAGCGATTTACATTGCTCTATTTACCTAATGGTCGAAAATTGTTTGTTATGCATAATTTATGTATTACTGAGCGTTTTTAAGGCATATTTCACATCTAGACTCAAATGAACAGGAGGCACTTAGGACTTTCTCTGGCCTTGCAGGGCCGCGTGTGCGATGGCGGCCTTTTAGGAATAGGTACGCTAATTTTTTTAACTGAAGCAACATATTTCCAAGCCCAGGTATCATTAAAATAATAAACAGTTACATGATAAACTCCATAATTACTGATTTATTAGTATATAGAATGTTTTACTTTTTTGTGGTATAGCAGAAACAAGAGCAGGTGGGTATCCTATATGATTAGGATACATCGCCGGCCATGGGCAAATATGCTACTCCCCGCGCTTTGGTTGGTAGTAAGATAGAATTTTAACTTTAGTTAAAATACCGCAGATAGTGTTCTAGGTACAATTATAATTGTAAATTTACTCTTGTATGATTTTGATTTGTTGATTAATGTTGCTTTCCTCCATGTAATGTTCTTAATATTCCATCTCTCTCGTTCGCGTACGTTTGCTATTACAAAAGGCAGACAAAACGTGGTTTTTAGTAAGTTATAAATAATTGGGTTCGTCGTTAAATCCACCAGCCACAAACATTCTCAAACTCCCTCATATCAAATGACGTGGGATTCGTTTAAATCTCCCACTATAACGAAACGCGATAGTTTTCACAAGAAATAGTTCCCGTGAAATCCTGGTGATAAATACGGGTCCCGACGTTGACGGATCGGGCCGGGACTGAACCGGGACTCAGGGCGGGACCTCACTCACATTCCGCCAAAATATTGTCTTGTTCCCAAATTAAGACACTAGTTTGTGCTTCATCGTTTTACTTTATGGCAACAATTCGTTGCGACACTGCAGAAGTGTCGCAAGGGTTTTGCTTTGTACAAGTCTCTGAGGGAATATCTCTTTCTAATACTGCAAGTCATAAAAGGTAAAAAATAAAATTTGATAATATTCTGCCGACAACACACCCCTAGCCCACCAAGAGCGGTGAACCGCTTAACCTAGGTTAACTTTCTGCTCATTTGCCACCGTCTCCATAAAAAATAGTAGTTAAAAATTATGACTGTTAAAAAACCCATGCGTCACAAGAGAAACGTTAATGCTTATTTTATGAAACCTTATGTTACCTTTCCTTAAAAGGTCGGCAACGCACCCAAGTCTCAGGTGGAGCTAAGATAACTGTTTGTTTTCCTACCGACTTTCACTAAATAAAAGTTGTGGTAGCGACCGTCGCAACTTACAAATGTCTCCTATGTTGGAATGTTTTATTTGCACCCACTTTGTATGTAATCATTAAAATACTTTACTAAAATCAAATAATGTTATTACCAAATTATCCCTTAAAATAAATGAGGGCAGTAGTTAGTTTAATGAGTGTAATAAATTCGATAGTCGAACTTCTTTTCCGTGTACGTGACTAGCGGGAATTGGCATTCGTGACCTTTGACCCTCATCGGGAATTAACAGGGTTGGGTGCACTCGATATAAGCTCATTAAGACTAACTGCTGAAGACATGAAGTCACTCTCTATATAAAAAACGCCTTACAAAATTGCTAGAGACACGCTACAGCAAATTCTGACACACTAAAGTTATTGTCTAGCGTAATACCACGAGATTACATAACACCAGCGCAAAACTAACTTTACTTTTCGCTGAATCCGGTATCCTTGTACCGGAACCCTACGAAGTTATACCGTTTAAGCTACTTAAAAAGCCGGCAACACACTCTGAAGGCCTCGTAGCTAAGTGGTTTAATAGGTCTACCATGAAGCGATGGATTCAAATCCCGTTCCAGACCATTATAATTTATTCGATCTCTGGACGTGCGTGACAGTTTTCTCCGTTGTCCGCTATACTATAAAAATATAATGTCATTCCAATGGAACAGTTGTTTTAGTTCAAAAGACAAATGACGGTAAGATTAAAAATTAGTTATGTGATGTTTCTGATCCTCTAGTTAGCTGATAATTCGGGTGACCTTAGGCTCGGCCCGCATTAACCTATCCGGACCCTTATTATATGGAACATATAGGCTTATAGTGGTCCGTCCTGATTTGTGTTGTCACAGGACTATTAAAATAATTCATTTAAATATTACAATGTATTTTTAAAGTAAAATGTTAAATTAAGGAACTTTACGCGAAAATATTAAACAAATTGTAAAATTACATTATAATTGTAAGTTTTAAAGTTGCTATTTGTATTTCATTTTATTTATTCTATAGCGGACATCGGAGCTGGGTATCTTATATGGTAAGAACACCGCCGCCCATGAGCAACCGCGCCATATTCCACGCATTGATTGTGTTGCCGGATTTATACGCCGCTTATGCAGCACTTTTAAGGGCTTCCGATATCCTCACTCACCTCACTCTGTGAAACACAGTACAATACCGTTTCAGTCTGAATATTGTGTGAGCCCGTGGTATCCTACGGATGTAAAGTCTATTAGTGTTTCAATTTACTTGCCAACTAGCCAAGAATATATTTAAATTTAATACAGATTTGTGAAAGGCTTCGTTCTTCTGCTGTAGAGAAACGTCGCTTTGATTGATTAGCATTAAGTGGTCCCTGGCGCGGGATACGTAACTCGCTCTCTTACAGAATTTTACACTTACACCGAGAAGATGTATCGATTATTTATTGATTGATTTATAATATTTAAAATTAGAAAAAATTAGATTATGAACCGGCGTAACTAATGTGTCAAAATATTCATCGTGGTTTTCCCGGCCACACTTAAGCCCTTGTATGAAGATGTTTAAAGATTGCATAAATATGTAAAGAAAACCTTGGATTCCTTATTAAATTTGAGAATGATTGATGATTAGATGAAGAGACGTCAATTGATTTCTTTATCTTGTATAGAAAAAGCCTAAATGTCAACACTTGACAAGATGACATTATATTGTTTTTTTATTAGAAAATAATTATTTTAGGAATTATTAATTTATTTTGTACACATAGTTGTTAATTTATAAGACTTGAGCTAAGGACTTTAAATGTAGTATTTCTATTACACAGAGAAACGCAATTGAGCTTTTATTTTCTTGAAAAAAAACCTTAATATAACTTTAGA
Organism: Delias oraia; assembly: GCA_018230265.1. Taxonomy (NCBI): domain Eukaryota; kingdom Metazoa; phylum Arthropoda; class Insecta; order Lepidoptera; family Pieridae; genus Delias; species Delias oraia. Next base: position 18,773 of record DWCF01003387.1, read on the forward strand.
AATATACAATTATTGTCATCATCTAGAGATAACGTCTGACCTACGTAATAACAGAGTCAAACTCTAACAAATGACGGATTTTTTTCTATTAATATATTATATATATAGAACTATCAAGTTAAAAATGTATTGAATAATTCCACCAAGTAAGCTTTCAATACCGAACGGTGCAACCGAGGGGGGTGAAATTTATGAGAGTGTGTGTGACTAGTTTACGACGCCAGTTGGGCCAGCCGTGCGACAAACATAACAATAATTTTCGTTTTATTTCGCTGTTTACACCCCTTTTATATACAGTATGTTCTTATAAATACACTTGCCGAGTTCTTTAACCTCTTGGTGATACATGCTGAAGAAATTGTACAGTCTGAAACTGGATTCACAGGTTGTTTTATATTTTATATTATATTATTTATATTTATGTATTTAAATAATTATATATGTACATATATATAAGGTTATCTATTTTATTAGAAGGTATCAACTAGTAATAACTAAATTGTGGTGCTCTGTAATTAGAGAAACGACATTTAAAGTTTATTATTACACCGTCGATCCCTGATTATAATATTAATGACACGTGTTCATTCTTTATCTAAGCACTGTGATCATCAAGTGCTATGCCACGTATCATGCTGGCATAGAATGGCACGTTGTTTTCTTATCTCTATCTCTTTTCAACATCTTAGATAATTACGCTTTTACCGCCGCTCGTGAGAGCGCGGCAAATATAAAATTAAAGAATTTATTTCTTTACATATATTATAAATTCAGAGTGTAGAGACCAATTTTAATTTATTTAACTGAAAATAAAGAAAAGCCAGTAAAATTTTAGTAAATTTTAGTAATTTAACATACATCTTTATCACTCATTATCTCCATTATGTTCTTAGACCACTAAAAACAAAATATCGTTTTTAGAAAATGACAACTTCAGAAATATCAATTTCTTTACATGTATAGTTCAATGCCATGACGTACTTAATAATAAAATATTTCGTTCGTAGATTCAAATGAAAA